>JACCHW010000033.1:3339168-3548911 GCA_018907185.1 Platyscapa corneri
CATCTATGTTTTTTTATTATGATAGGATTTACGATTTACACGAACTTTATATTTTCTTTTTACTATTTTTAGCAGTTGATGTTTAACGAGAAAAAATATGAATTCACGGATGAATCGATACGACTGATACTTCATGAATACTTTAATAAAATTTTATATTTAAAATATATAAAAAATATAAAAATAAAAAATAAAAATAAATAATAATTTATAATAATTTAAATAGTAAAATTTAATAAATATTAATTCGTTTATTTTTTTCATTTTAATTTACATAATTTTATTAATCTCGAGAGAATAATAGAGTATAATAATAGAGAACGAGTGTAATAGATCCTAAACCTGTGCTTAAATAAAAATTCTCTCTAATTCCTATTTCTTAGATTATTAAATGAAAGAAAATTTATATATTGAATCATGTATTTTTATAAAGTAATAAGTGTATAAATGCTGTAAATTGTAATACAAAAATGCCAGATAAAACAAAAATTACAATTAGCTATCTGTTAGTTGAGTTGGAGGTATAAAATATATATATCAAATATTTAGATTGTTTTTAGTTTATATGAATTTTATATATATTAAGTAATTTTATATATTACAGTGGATTAATTCGGAAGTAACAATAAGAATGAAAATTGTGAATTGAAAGTGTAGAAATAAATGTTTAAGAAAAAATGAAAAATTCGTTTAAAAATGAAGAATCTTTTTAAAATATCCAACACAATTGGATCATAGAAAAAAATTAGTTAAAAAACTGATAATTAAAATTTGGTATTCTTAATTTTAAATATTATTAACGTGTTGTCTGGGTACATGCGATTTGAGGATGAAAGGCTCTGTCAAACAAAAAAATATTTTATTGGAACAACGTATAATTTATACATTCATTTATTGGATCTTGTGTATTTTCTCTTGTACGAATGCATCAATGGCCAATTGCTTTTTATGTTATTTATATTTTTTTATTGCGAAGCAATTTTATTATTCAAAATTACGGTATTATTGTCCGATTTTTGATAGATTAATCACAATTTCTAACATGCCAATTGATGATAATTATTGTAATTAACAAGTTCGTCTAATATTAATGAACTAATAAAAAATTCTCGTTAAAGATTAATAATTTAATGGTAATTAATTTTAATTTAATAAAAATTATTAAAAACAAACTCTTTACTATGCCTTAAAAATCATGCAAGTAGTCTGTTTAATTTTTTGTTTTATACAGGTTCCAATAAAAATACCGTTGAAGGAAGGCGTAAAATGGAAATAAAATATCAAATTATATTTAAGCATTTATATAAAAGTATATATCATATTCATACATATTAAAAGATAATAAATTATAAATAATATAAATATATATAATATATAGGCATATTTTCTAGTCATATTGCAGTTATATATTCAAAGATTGATTCAGAACTTACCCAAGTCCTTGGAATTCTGATCCAAGATATGACAGTAAGTCTTTTTGGTAGTCTGGCTTAATGACAACTCCATCTACGCTGGGCCCAAAAGCACTAAGGAAGGTAGGAGGTTTAATGTCTACTTGCATTAAAGCTTCTAAACTACTTTCTCTAAGACAGTCGACGAGAAGTTCGTGATCTTTTAATAAGTCCTCAGGTATTGAACAATTCAATGCCCGTGCCAACTTTAACGCGTAAGAAACAGGATCATTGACAACAGCCCAAGATGAGAGTGCACTTCCGGATAGTAGAATTGCTCTTTTGAATAAACCTATTTTAATAAAAATAAATAATGCAATTTTACGTATAAATGAAATGATAAATTATAAATTATAAATAGAAAAATCAGATAAATAATTAAAACCTCAGATTTTGAATATCTTTAAATTTCAATAAAATATAATGGAATAATATTCAGCATATTCTAAAAAAATTAAAATTTCTGTTTAATTTAAATTTATTTTAATTTTATACGAAAAACATTATTTTCATAAATAAATTATCTTTAAAAATAAACTCTTTAAATATTTTCTTATTTTCTTTGATATGTATAATATTATATTAATTATTACCATATAATTATAAGTATAGTAAACTTAAATCATTAATTATGTACTTTATAATTAAAATGTGTTTAAAAAATTGTTTAAGAGAAAAACACTTTTTCTATGATTTAAGAATCATGTAAAATAACAAAATTTAACTTGTACTTAATTGTTCTACAAAAAATTTATTAAGTATAACTAATTATGTATAATTATATTATGACTAAAATAACTGCTTAAAATTTCAAAGCTATTCCTATAGATTTCGAATATTTTAAGTACTGATTTTTACAATATAATTTTTATAATATGCATCACTACTGTGAAAATTATTATTTTCATGTTAATGTGAAAAATTAAATTTTTAGCAATACTTAAGTTAAAGGGCATTGTATATCTTACTTAATATTTAAAAATTGTTGATTATTTTAATAGTTAATGATAGCGAAGCATTTTTTGCTCTGTATCATTTGTTATGTTGCGATTCGTTCTTTTTTAATAGGTATAATGGTTATTGTTAATAATGAAACGGGTCGGAATAGAGAAGACTAAACAAATATTTAAAAGAAAACGATTATATTCGCGTGCGACGAGGGTAACAGGATTTCGGGGAATCTAAGAGTGACATTAAAGACAACAGACCCGTGCCTAGGCAGGTGAATATTTATTTAGAAAACAAGTTGCGCTCGGTGCAAAGAATTGTAAGCACCGAGCATAATAGACGTTAGCTTCCTCTCCTCCACTAATACAGCTCCATCACTAGATCCAAAAGCTGACGTAGCTTTCTTCTACTTCTAGCTTTCTACTCTCTCCCTCTCTTTTCCACACTTACATTATACACAATTTTCTCTCTCTCTACCTTTTACATTTATACGAATCTTACTCTCTCTTTCTGCCTCTTGCATTCTCATCCTCTATTTCTCTCTTCTTCATTCCCTTTCAGATAGATAGGAAAATTTTATAAACTATAAATCCTTTTTCCCCCCGATTGTGACACTCATGCGTATTTTTTATGACATGAATAAGCGATTTAGAGTAAAAAATAAATAATCGGCAATTGCCTTAATGCAAAATTGTTAATGACCGCCAATTGAAATTTCAATAATATTAAGAAAAAGGTTAAATGTATAAAATCCGGAGTAGGGAGCTTTCCCGGGTTTTTGTCTCATATTCCGTCGGAGAAAAAAGAATTTTCTATGATTTAAGATAGCGCTATTAATAGATTAAACAAATAGAAGTGTCACGGACAAATACAGAATTCAATCATTCAGAAATAATTTAGTTTGATTTTTAAACACCTTTAAACCTTCTTGATCCCTTATTGTTATCAATAACAGTTATTTTTATATGCGTATAGATATTCAGGCAAAAATTTATTCCCATAATGTATAAAATTATAAAAAAATATATTCCTTTATCAAAATAAAAGATCTATTATAATACGTATCTATTTTTTCAAAGTTTTGGTAATTATTAGAATTTTTTACATTAAACAATAATCGTCGATGATTACGATATTTATCGTTGTTTATGAACATATAAAATAAAATATGAAAACACTAATAAGTGAGTGACATCTTCGAGAAAACATGCAAAATTCATAGTTGACATGATCATAAATGAATTAATGCAAACAGTGAAATTGAAAAAATGTGCTAGTAGGTATATTTTGATGATCTACTCAACTAAATCAAACTTCACGAGGTTTTTTCGAAGGCACTGTCGTTGCAATACGCGTTAAGACTTTAGTTAGTTTGCCAACATAGATACCGTATAAACTAGCTGAGCAAAATAATTCATAAAATTGGCTAAAAAACAGATTCATTAGATTATAGATGAAGATACCTTCCTCTTATTTCATAGTTTTTCAACAGTGTCTTATCAGCGGATCGAATATTCGGGATGCCAGTGTGATCAATCGCTAATCCAAAAAGTTGCATTTGTTTTTGAATTATGGTGATATTATAATAATATATAAGTTTTGAAGTTACTTTACCGATAAAACTATAATATCTAGGACAGTATGTGATTTTTCCGTTGATATCTAATGCACTATTAAGGTCTATATGGAGCTATAACTAATTTTCTTGTATATCATAAAAAAGCAGGAGGGCAACTTGAGTATACATTTAAAGTTAAAGTAAGTATACATTTAAAGATCTTGCACTTCATACATGATTACAGTAAAAGAATCTTTTTACTATTTCTCTATTTTGATTACTGCAATAAAATTTTCTTTATCTCCTTACTTTTAAAATTTATTTTTTGTTTTACATTATACGAAAAAAGAAATTTATACAATAGAGTGATTCAATTCATCTATAGTTTGTAAAAATCAGTATATATGTTTTTAGGTTACTTTGCCTTTCACTTTTTAGCTATTGATCTATGAACATGAAACAATTTCTTGTCAACACTTAAATTATTTGACGTGGATTTTTATCGAGCAGTTTTAGTTCATTATTCCTGATTTGAATTTTTTTGAAGTAACCTTATATATTTACCTTACTTATTTACTTATAACACAAATACCGCCTATGAATTTCTAAAGTCATTATTTACATATTTTACTTATTATATTGAATAATGTAGCATTTTAATCGTAGATCTGTATAAAGAAATAATGTATTCCGGAAAACTTTAGTATAAAAAGTATTGCAATACGCTTTATTTCAAATGTTACATTTCAAGATAAATTTTAAAATATTTTGATACAATATATGAAATACTGCTTTCACTTGAAATAAATCTCATCTACATTATTTTCATACTCGACGTATTTTGTTAATAGTACTATTTCCGTAACGACACCTTTCTAAAAGAACGAATACTTATTCCCATATCGAATAATATAATGTTTAATAATTATATTACATATAATCCTGATACGACTATTTGATACTTTTATATATCTTATAAAATATCGGAAATATCTCTACACTACAATTTTTAATAAATTGTATAAAACAATTTGTCCAGTATCTTCGTATACTCACTAAGATAGAAATATTATGCAAGTAAAATTTATGTATTGATTTGATTCATTTAAGTATATCACCATCAAGTGGTAAAAAAGATAAGATTTAATGTTCAACGTTAAAACCTAATAATAACAGGTTAAAATGGCTATCAAAAAATTATTTTTTTCGACTCTATAGAATAAATAAACTAGATGTATTAGGTAGTAGACAAGATAAACCTACCATTCGATCAGTTTCCATTGGTTAAAAGAAATGCAACACATTTGTTATCGATAATGTTATTGATTCATATTCTACTGAATTATATAAGAAGAGTTTTAAGTGCAAAGGTATCTGTGAGTTAAAAATTTTCCAGAAAATTCTAGTAAGTAGAAGTGTATAAACATTCTTTAAATTCCTAAACAATATCATGTAATAAAAATTTAACAATACGCTTGGGAATTATATTTTAGTCTATATTCAAAATTTTCATTAATGCTGGATTCAAAAATTTGTTGAGCATTGGAACATTTTATTTCTACCCAGCCAACTACTATTGAACCACTTTCATACTCTAAACGATATTATTGTCTAGAATTAAGAGTTCAAATAAAAACCAAAGATAGAGTGCTCCATTATATACGCAAGCACAAACATGCGAAATGCTTTGAGACACATTTAATCTTACTTTTTCTAATAATTTTATTATGGAATTTAAGTTTTTAGTAAATTTGATTTTTATTTTAGTTCAAAAAAAATTTGAATAATTAATGAATATATCAAATACTATATATTTATTTAATTTTCAGAATATGCTTTAATTAAAAATATATAAATTTTTTTATAGATTAATACGTTTTGATTTTTACTAAGATTAAATAAAATTTTTTATTTTTTACTTTAAAAAAATATTTTACGGAAAGTATAATGAAAATTGGTACATAGAAGAATTATATATCTACTTTTATTATTATTGTATTATTTGGAAAAATATTAAATATTTAAATTTATACTATTTAAAAGTTTTCATACAATTATTTATTGATTAAATATTAATTTGACAAACTTCAAGTTTTATTTTTTAATTTTTTAAATAAATAATAGTCTTACCGGGCATAACTGTAGGGCTAATGGCAAGGAAATTGACACAGGCTGCACCCGTACCTTGTCCCATAAGAGTCACATTATTTGGATCACCACCAAAGTATTCGATATTTTGCTGAATCCAGTGTAGTGCTGCAATCTGATCCATTAAACCGTAATTCGCTACTCGAGCTTTCGTATGTGGTGAAACATTAGCATTCAGAAAACCCAGAATACCCAGACGATAATTTAAGGTAATGACAATTTGATCAGCATAACTAGCAAGAACAGAACCATCGTATATATTACCACTTCCCCAGTCATAGCTCTCTCCATGAACGAATACGAGTACTGGATACCTACGCTGCCCCTCTAACATTCCTATAATAGAAAAATAAAACTGATGTTAATGTTGAAATATTTATTTTTTATCTTTATTTTAAATAGCCAATGAATCATTATCTTTATATTTTATTAATTTTTAGAAAATATAAAGAACATATTTCTTCATAAATATATATTACTTTTGAAAAACTAAATATCAAGATAATATTAAAATCTATATTTAACTTTTATATTATAAATTTTAAAAATATGTAATTTATTTATGTATTAAGCATTATACATATATATTTTATTTCTTTAAATTAAAATAAACTTTTCTTTTAAAATAGACAATGATATCATATTTAAGAATAAAATTTATTTATCCAGAATCTTGAAAGAGTCATTAATTCAAAATTGTCAAAGCTGAAGTTTAATAAAATTCAGTGAGTCATGAGTGATGCTGTTAACCAATGTTTATCACTTTTTGAAATAAATACGAACAAGAATTTTCTTAAACATATTAATTTTTGCAAAACTTATACTTATATAAGATTTTCAGGCTTCGTAGTATAATGCGGGTAGGAGAAAGGGAAAATAAATGAATCTCATCGAGTGCTATAAAGTTCCACACTCTATCTAAATACAGGATCGTTATTATGTATATATAATAATACTCATGCGTAGTAAGTATCTTTTTATTCTTGAATAACAGTTTAAACTCAGTATAACATTTTTATTATTATATATTTATATTTAATATTTGAATTAAAAATTATAATTTTACTACTGTATTGAGATATTCTTGTATAGAGATATTCTTTTATAAATATAAATTTAAATGAATAAAGTAAAAAATTTTAACTTATTATGAAATTATATATAATAATATTTTTTATTAATATTATTTAAATATTTGTGGTTCTTTTATGGAATAATTTATTAATCTAAATAGTGTCTTAAAAAGTTGTAAGACCATGGTTATTATAAATAAAATTCATGAACTCTTATTTGGTTTTACTTGTTTAAGAACAAGAATCATTTAGACTTACTACAGTAAACAAATATTTTTTGTTTCAAAAATTTTTTCATCAATACTATATGGAACTTGTATTAAGCCATAACAATATTTTAATCATTTAAATACTAACATTATTCTGTTATTGAAATACACTGATTGCTCATAGATAATAAATATAAAAATCTTTTCATCGAAACTCTTATATAAAAACAAAATTTATACATTAAATTTTGTAAGAAATAAATTATTAGTAGTAGCTCCACACAATAATGATTTTATCATTTCAAAATCGGATTAAAAATTTGTCTATAATCTATACTTTTTGTTCATGAGTATTCTTTTATCACTAAACCTATTTTACGAATTGTCCATCTTCAGATCGATGATAGTAAATTATAGTCAAAGTTTAGAGAAAAATGTTTCAGCAAAAAGAAAAATGGAAAGATGTGTAAAGGAAAAAACAGATAAAAGAAGTTTGATGGATTAAATAGATTAAATTAGTGGATAGGTTTAAGGAAGCGTACAGGAAATTAAAAAGTGAAGTTAGTTAGTGGTGGGCGTAAGTAATTAGACATAAAAAATGATGGTGAAGATCATGCCGCGTACTTTAGTCAGTATACAGGCAGTGACATAAGGTAGGAAGTAGCGGTAAAAGATTAGACAGAGGCTAAAGTAAACAAGAACAAAGGCAGACATAAAATAAAATTGAAATATTTAAACTTAAAATTTAAAATAAAAATAAAATGAATAAAAATTAAAGTGATCGAAAACATGCTAGTAAAATTTAAAAGCAAATTTTTAATTTTAGCAGTTTTAAATTCGAGCAGGATGAATAGTACTGAATACTGTAACAGGAGGTGAAAGGAATAGAAATAGGATGGCAGAGCTAACAAAGTGAAATGACGGGGAGAAGAAATAAACAAAGGGGTAGAAAATACAGGAGAGAAAATAATGTAAACAGATAGAATAGCTTACAGAAGATAAAAAAGCAATAAAAAAAATATAATGTGGTAATCGTAGGGTTGGAGCAGGGTAAAGATTAAAACGAAAAAAAAAATTAAATGATGGTTCGAGAAAGTGTTAAAGGTTTCTGTGAGTAATATTTTTTAAGTAAAAATAAAAGTATTAACTATGTAATCCATGTTTTTAATTTTAAAAATATGATTCATCAAATATAATTATAGAATTATTTATATGAGATTCCATGAGTTTAATATTTTATAAAAATAATTTCGATATAAAAGAGCATAAAATATTAAAGAAGATAATAGAAAATTAGTCACATTAAATAAATGATGATATTAATTAATTAATATTAATTACTCATTTTTCAATATTATATGTTTCTCAAAATATTTACTTTTTTTTTTAAATAAAATAACTTTTAGTGTTATGAAATATAATTCTAATTTGTTAAATTAGTTTATTAAATTTTAACAATTTAAAACTCATGTATGAATTATTAAGTAATATCAAACTTTCTTTTTATTTCATCAAAAGATTTTATTTTAAAATCAATTATATTAGAAAGTATAAGTGCAAGATGCACACTTTTCCATAATCATTTCTGCAATCTTAATTTATAATGACTTGTTTACTATTCGTAAATTTAAATCTACACAAATTTACATTCATATATTAGAATACAAGCTATAACATTTTATTATTGTATATTATATATTTATACTGAAAACTCACCCATTGCCGGAGTGTAGATATTTAGATAAAGGCAATCCTCACTTTGATTGCGAAGATTTGGTAATATTCTCTTTAAGTATTCAAGCCTACCTCTGGGCATATAATCAAGAACTTCTTGTTCAATTGAGATGTTTGGAAGTTTTTGGGGACAAACAGGTCCTACCTTTTCTGCTAATCTAAAAAAAGATTGATATATTAATTTAATAAACACTTAACATTAACTTGACATTAACTTTGACATTAAATAATACATTGATTTTAATATCTTTAAAAAATCTTAAAAAAAGTTTCATGTATCACATTAAGTTATTATTCGACAAGAAAATTTTTAACTAAGTTAAAAGTAGCTTAATCCTTCTTTATTGAACAAAGTATACACTTACACAAATAATTTTTCCGATTAAAATTATGCATTTTTTTTTAAATTAAGACTTACTATAGTAATTTTTGAATATTATTTGAAAAAATTTTAAGGTATTTTCAAGAATGCATAATTCCTAGAAAGAATCGCACATCACTGAAGATGTAAAGGATCCGAAAAGAATTGCAAGGAAAAGGGAGAGTAAAGATGATTCTTACTTTATCAGTTATCATTATCTTAATTATTATAAATCGAATGTGACTATATAAATAGAATATTTTCGGTTATTTGCATTTAACTTCATAAATTAATATCTGTAAGATATGCCTGCATCTTGTTTTTTCTTAAATATCTTGAATACCATAGGCAGATCATTTAGAATGCTGATTACATAAATTTATTTCTTTTATTTTAATTTTTTTTTCTAAAGAGATAAATGCAAAGGATCTAATTACATAAAAATATACAGTAAAAATAAAAATAAAACAGCACATACCATAAATAAATTATTTCTCATATAACATATATATAGAATCATAACGAACAGTATTTTAGAGTGTGGAAGGATAATTGATTTAAAGAATAATAGCGTAACATACAAATCTATAGTTGAATTTAATAATAAAAAATTTAATATTCTGTCGATGAAGTAAATGAAAATAATAGTAATATTTACTGATATAAAAATATTTTACATAAATATTATTAGCGATAAATTTTTTATATGTATTTAATGGATACAATGAATACTGTATAAAACTAAAATTATATATAGTATAACATAAAGGATTATAATACTAATTTTATAATATATATATATATATATATTATGCATAACGTAGTAGAATTATAATAATCGGTTTATCAGTATTTTTATAACATAATAAATATATATCATAATAAACATAATAAATATATATTGTTTCCTATTTTTCATCCTTATATATTAAATTAAGTATCGATTCAAATAGATAAAAATAATTTCACGTAATATAAAATGTATTTTTAAAAGCTTATTAAATAATTTTCAAAGTAGTAATGAATATATTGATAAAATTTCAATTTCTAAAATAGAATAATTTATATATATATTTTAAATTAATTATGGTCATAAAATTAATATTAACAAGAATTAATTATAACATAGAATATAAAACGAACATCAACGTATGTGACATTAATAAATCAGTTGATCTAAACATCGATTTAATGAAATATGTCATTGCCAGATATTAAGAATATAAATAATAAATATGAAGAATCAAAAACTATATTAAGAAGAAATTACTTACAATTTCTTTTCCAGTAAAATTTATATTTTTACTTTTGTTAAAGTTTTTCTTGGTACTTAATTGGTAGAAATATTTATATTAGAAATATTTAATTCTTATAATAATAATATTAATTATCGAACAGTTTTTGAAATTATAATTTTCTGTATAGATGATTGTAGTATTTTCTGTATGTTAAAAAAATTCTAGGTAATACTATAAAATTTCGTCACATTGAGAATACAAATTATGAAAACTACGAAAGTTATCCCTGTGCCATCCGTTTGATTAATAATTGACTACATTAGCTATTTTCCTATCGCTGCTTCTGCTATCGAAGCATTAAACAATATAATAATAATAACAATAATAATAAACTGATCTAATTATTAAGAAAATGATTCTAGATACTGAATTTAAAAATATAAATATACAGTATAGTGTAGATAACTGTATTTTACTAAACATAACAGTATATATATATATATAAAAATTGCTGAATAATAAGATTTTTTGATTTATTCAATAATTAATTTTAAATTATTTAACATATTAACAGATTTAGCGACTAGATAGTAAATATGCTGACTACAGCTTGCGAAACTATGAGATGGGACTGAATATGAGAAGTATAAAAGAACAAATCATCGGGATTGATGGGCATGATACCAAAAACCTCTAACCAAGAATAGTAGGACACTTTTAAAAACAGCTGACTATGTGAAAGAAAGTAAAAGGACCAGTGCTTAATCAATAGAATATTAGTAGTAATCAGAATATAAGGTAGTAAATTTAATTTACTTTCCACATTTATTGTTAAAAACTATACAATATTATCATTAAGACCATGCAACGATTGACACGATCTTCCATGATTTCTTAATTAATTATTAACTATATTAATTAAACAAAAACATATTTTCAACAAATCATACTGAAAAAATCATACAAGGAGCTGATTAAAGGCCTTCACTAGATAAATTTCTGAAAGTTTATTACATAACCTTTGATAGTAGTTTTCAAATGAAAAAAATATTCCATTTTTAATATGACGTGATGATGACAGCTTTTCAATGTGAGAGAATACTTGTTTTTATCATGCATTTAAATTCTACATTATTCTTCTTCAGATAATTATAATAATAGTGTTTTCTAAGCAATGATCTGCATATTTATGTGTCCAATTAAAAAAGACTTCTTTCGAAATTTGGTTGATCTATTTCTACTACTAAAGTATTAAAATTCAAGATGCTTATGCTTACTTACAGTAAAGAGTTAATATTGACCTGTATTCATTGACTGACGCACTCGAATATAAGAATAAATACATATTTCTGTGCTAATAAATGATCCTAAATTATCCTATTTGTGATAAAAATAAAAAATTTCATTAAAAACATTAAAAAATGAAATATACATCTATCAGTAATCTATAATACAAAAATAATTATTATAATTATCTAATCCTTTCTATTAATCTTAGCATTTAAATTAGATCATTTCTCCAAATATTTACTTTGATTATGAACAATCAAAATCATCATGCTTTGCAAACGAAAAGTGAATTTTAATATATTAGATGTAGTATAGTGAATATATAAAAATTTAATTAGTATGCACAATAAAAATAAAAATAAATATATGAAAAATGCAATAATAGTAGTATATGATTAATGACTAACTTGTTTCCATCCCAAGGACTTAATGCTCTTGTTGGTGAAAATCGATTACCACCAATTGGGGGTGTAGCATAAGGTACTCCAAGGTAGACATCAATTGGTTTAAGGTATCTCTCGTTCTCGAATGACATGACCAAACCCTGTATTTTTCCGTACCTATGAATGAGATAAAAAAGCTATCTTTTATTTTTAAAACATAATAAAATAAAGCATCAATTTTTATTATTTATAATAAATAAATTATAATATATATTTTAATATATAATTTTAATACATAGATAAACTATATTTCAAATTTTACATTTTTTCTTATGTTTTGAAAAGTATACCATACTTTATTTTTATCTAATTATGCTTACAGATTTCATTAGAACGATTTCTAAATTTTATTAAAAGGCAATAGGTTTGAAAAATAAAAAATTCATAAATAGGTATCTAGATGAGGTTATTAAACATATATTTTGGTTGAAATAATTACCTTTTATTTTTATAAGTTATAATACAAATATTTCATGATTAAAAATTTGTATTATAGAATATTGAGATACTTTTGATACTGATTTATCATGACCTATGCTATTCTATTAAATCTATTTAACGAATCTTTAATTATGAATTTAATATGAATAATTTATATTAAAAAAAATCATAAGAACAAACTTGTATCTTATTTATTAAACATCTTCTATCAAATATAAATAATATCTTAATTTCTATTGAAAATTAATATTAAAAATCAATTTATAGATACTACTTCCATTATCTTTGAAAAATTTCCATTTACAATTATAAATCCACAAATATATAAGTATAGATTGAATACCTTGTCTGCACGATCCGATGATTGAGCCTTGTTTTGGTATTCATACTTTGAATCCAAGGTATCATAACCAATAGTAACCAGAGAATAATCGTCAGCAATAATCGCCATTGTAGTAATGGCAATTCCATTCTGAGGGCGGCCACGCCCTTGTGATTAGCTCCTCCAGGTCTTCAGCTTGTTCCTCTTCGTTTTCCTGCACTTCTTCTTGTTCGGACTTTGTCGATGTTATCCATAAGGACGACGTCACTATTTGATACAAGCTGCACTTCCTTGTTACATTCTATTGATACGTATGAACCTGCAGTACTTATATAAGCACTACAACAGTTTCACTTCAAACAGTGTATATATATATTAATTATTAGCGCACTATTATTATTTGTTTAATAGTTTTTTTTAGTTTTAGAATAAAAACTATCTAAATAACTTATTAATTGTCATGAGTAATTTTTTCTTTTCAGCCTGTTCTTTTTTTATTATTAATTATATATTTATTTTAAACATTCATGTAGCCAAAATTTTTTATCTAGATATTAATCCAATTGAAACAAAAAAAATTAATATATTGTGATTAGAAGATAAGTACAAAATTAGTGAGGTTTCTTGTTTCTCCTCTTTCTTTTGTATATAGTCTATATTTAATTCTTACGTGTTTCTATATAGAATAGTTTAATTATGGCCACTAATAATGTTTAAATTTAAATTCCTGTAATAGTAATGTAAATTAGTTTTTCATTAGTTTATTTAATTGTATTTAAAGAAAAATATGAGTAAAAAATAGAACAAAATATTTTTATTTTTTAAAATTAAATATAAATGTTTTATGTAATAAAAATCTATTTATATGAATTTATTAAATTTATATTCTAATAATTATGTTCTAATAATTTCTATTCTAAGTAACAATGTTTTAATTTAAAAAGATGATTTAAAGTGATTTTTTATTTTGAACTCTATTAAAAGGATTAATTTTGTTTTTTTTATGTAAAAAAGTTAATTTTAAAATAAAAGTAATGTTCTATCTTCAAAATAATAATTATATGCGTTTAAAATACAGTTAATTTATAGTTAAGCTTCAAATCACAAATTGATACAAGTAATAATCATGTATTTTTTTTAAATTTTTCAAGATCTGCATGAATATATGCTAGTATATGATCAAAAAACTATTTGCAAATAGACATAAAAATAAAAAGAAATATATAGGATGAATTTTTAATACTAAAAGAAAAGTAAATATAAAGATCACATAGGTCGTATCGATTCACGTTACAGTAGAAAATAGTTAAAAGAAAATAGAAACATACCTAGTAAGGATAATTGTAACGAAAGAGAAGAGAATAGAAAGTTATTTGTTTTTCAAGAAATTAAAAAAAAAGAAAATGGTGAATGTGAGTCCGTAAAATATTTTTTAGAGATCAAAAAATTAATAAATGGTTGTATTGATGAAAAAACGAAGAAGATAGAATTCTTGCATAAATATAAACAATAATAATAAATATAATAATATTACAGGATATATAAGTAAATAAAAAAAAAAATAATAAGTTTATTTAAAGGAATGTAAAATACTAAACTAAAAGTTATAAAAAATATAGAAATGAAAGAAAAATTAATAGAAAAAATTAGTAAGCTCAGAGACTGAGTAAAATAATTAGAACTAAAAAATCAAGAGAGAAGTAAAAATTATAAAGAGAAACTAAGTGTATGTTTTGAAGAAAGAAGCATGAGTAGAAAACGAGATTTTTGATAGTAAAATAGAAGAAAAGTATGACAAAAAATTAATAATAGTAATACAGCAAACAAATATATTAACTAAAAGGAATGTGAAATAATAGATAAATACTTATAAAAATAGACTAAAAAGTGGTGTTATATGTACAGGAAGAAAATGGAGGAGGAATTTGAAGAATCTTTATAAGATACAAATGAAATATAATAAAATAGTAACGAAAGGTACAATATTCTACAATACGTGTGATATAAGAACATATACGTGTAGGTTTGAAAATAATATGAAGAATACATATATATAATTAAAAATCATAGAACTTAGAAAAAATATTAACCGTTTGAAACATAGCAGACTTAGAATAAATGAGTACAGAAAGATAGTAGTTTATAAAATATGTCGAGGACATGAAATAAAAGGTTTTGATTTAAATAGCTATCAGAAAGATGGATTAAAAAATACAACAATGTTTCAAAAAAAAAATGATAAAAAAATTAGAATCAAAACGATATATAATTAAAAAGAAGAAAGTGATGCACAAGCGTAAATAAAGTAAAATGGAAGTAAATATGCATATATGCAGACAATTGAACTGAAAAAACTGAAACTGTGCGATAAAAACAAAAAGAAAACATACTTATAAAAACTGATTTGAATGTTAGAATTTTAGAAGAAAGAAGATGTATTAATGAATTTTGAACGAGTGAGATTTTAAAAAATAAAAAAATAAATAAAGAGATACGTAAAATGATAAATTTTATGTAAGAAGTAATATTTTATATCTCAAATAATATAAAAATGAAAAACAACTTTACATGCGAATAATATAGTTATGTGAACCACAATTGAAGAAAATGTAAAAAATAATTTTAAAAGTTATATAGATATTTTAATAGAAGCATGTAGAGTCAATCTCAGTAGATATTTTAATAATGAGATTTAGTTAGATCTGATAAAAGAAGAAAAATTTTTAATTTTTATTGAGAAGATAATAAGTGAAAGTTACAATAATACTCACATTTTAGGATATGTATTAAAAGGAAAACATAAAAATTAACATAAAAAGTATTAAAAAACTAAGGTAGTAATTATAAAGCAGAACATTTTTTTAAAAAAAGATCAGAAGAAAAATATAAAAATGTTTGAAAACTTAATGGAATGTATAATGATAGTGTAAGGATTTAAATATCCTAAGGATATGAAAAAATAACAAAAATACAAAAAATATATATATTAAATTCGTGAATAAAAATATGTTTATGTCATAATTTTAAAAATTAAAAATGGACGCGTTACACATCACAATATAAAAAAATATATTATATAAAATAGTAGAAAAATATTCATCGAAATTTAAATCATCGTGAAAATACTGGAAAGCAAAGTATAAAGAAGAAAAATATTATGAAAAGAAGCGATTAAGAAGTAGAATATCAAATAAATTTACAAAAATTGCAAAATCCTAATGGAAAAAACATTTGAACAATTCTGACACCTCACGTTTTGACTTTTAGAGGAATTCTAGAATTTTAGAGGAACAATATGCAGATAAATTTTAAAAAGTAGATATAGGAAATGAAGCAGAGAAAAACAGTTATGATTTTAATAATGCGCTATATCTCTCAACAAAGAAAATATCAACAAACAAATTAATTTTTACAAACGAAATTAGACAATACAAATTGGAAGATGCGGATGTATAAATCAAGAACTATAATTGATTATATTTTCTAAATAAAATAATAATTTTTTCTGATATATTTAAAAATTATGTAAAATATTATTATTATAGGTAACTGTCTATATATGTATATATGTATCTATCATTCTATATATATATATATATATATATATATATATAGATATATATATACACAATATATAATCTATAATATATATATATATAATCTATAATCTATAATCTATAATATATATATATATATAATCTATAATCTATAATCTATAATCTATATATAGATATTATTAAATATTAAAAATAAAATATAAAAATAAAGATTATAGATGTCTCTATTAAAATTTTATTTATTTATTAATATTATTAAATTATAATTAATAATTTTATTTTAGAAATTATGACTATTTTACTATGCATTTTATTCAAGTTATAAAATAAAGAATATGGATTTATTACTTTATTATGAATATTAAAAATATTAAAATTATTTCAAACCAAAGTTAAAGAAAGAAATTACCAAGATTTATTTATTTATAAATTATGCATGAAATAAATTTTTATTGTTGTTATAATTATTTTCAATTAACTCGATTACCTTTATAAATCTTCTGAAGATATTGATCTTTTCTTTCTTTTATGCAGGAACATAATTTTAAATTTTAGTTAATTTTTCATTCATATATGCTAATTCGGCTATTTGTAATTTCATAATTTTGTATAGCACTTTTATATATATTCTGATTTATGTAAATTACAATAAATTAAATATAATTGCGTAATGAATGGTTTAAATTCTTTTGAAATTTGTGGCACGAATTTAAAAGGATCTTCTTTTTTATAATTACTGAAAATGATTAATAATAATCTCAAAATTATTAATAATTGTGGAGTGAAATCTATACATTAAATCCATTTATATCCTAAATTCAAATTGAAAATATAAAGAAAAGAAACACCATTGAAATTTAAAAATATCGAAATTTCAATCTTCATGATTGTGGATGTCAATTAAATTAGTAAAATTGACAATAATAATCTAGAATTTTTAATTTAGAATAATTCATTTTTCCTTAAAAAAAAGAAATTTAGTTTATATATTTTTGCATTTTAAAGTAATCTTTTTATAACTAAATATTTAAAGTGAATCTTTATTTCTAAATTAAAATTCAGCAATAGGCTACTGGAATTATTTAATATTTTACTTTTTGTTAGTCAATTATATCGAGTCATTATTCTTTTACCCTTATATATAGCTTAGTTAATAAACATGGAAGATAATAGACTAGATTATCTTAAAAAAAAACATAAAATCATATTCATAATAAATAAATGCAATAAAAATGTACACGAATATTTTTGTACATTACATATTTTCTTTATAAATTAAAGATGAAACAACTTAGACCAATGTTATCATCAATTATTCGAAAGATATTTAAAACGCGTCAATCTTTGAGTTAATAGTAATTAATAATAGTTATTTAATAGTTATGTTTATATAAATCTTGTAGATTTTAATTAATACTTATATATTTGCAAAGATAATTCGTTTTAATGTTTGAAGCAAAAGCACTAGAATATGAGTATGTTATTAAATAATAAACTTGCACCAATTAACCTTTCGGATCGGCGCATGGTAACATATATAAAATTGTACCAATACATTTGAGCACGTGTTAGGGTCAGCAACCGAGCACCCCTTTAGTTGCACTGGGCAACCACCCCAATGTAACCAAGCGTTTCCTAACTTCCACCTCTTACCGGTGCCAGAAGGGGGGCTGCGCCGGGTACCCAAGTTTACCCTATTGGTGCCGTCAGGCCCATAGGCGGGGACTAAAGAGGAACCAATGCGACTTAATATGTAGGGCAACACACAAACTAACATCCAGAGTCATCCACAAAAGAGAAAATTCTACGGTGTTCACGCCTCAGCGTGCGTTTAGAACCCTGTCGCACGCCGTCAGAAGCAGAGCTACCGCTATTCCGCCGGTTATAAATAATATAGATTCAAATAATTTATATTTGAAATTATTTATTTTTATTATACTTTTGAAATTATTAGTTACACTTTTGAAATATTTAAAAATAGATATAAATAATATCGAACGTTTTTATTAAATAATAATTATGTTTATAAATCTAAGCAGATGATGAAGCTCATTTATTAAATTATTTTTTTATATGAACACACATTTCTTAAACTTCTTGAATTAAATTAAAATAATATTTTTAGGTATCCTCCGTAATAAGAGAATTAAATTTTTTAAAACTTTATTATGTAAAAATATAAGTTTAAAAGTTAAGAATAAAAATGAAAATTGTTATAATAATAGCAATTTTAATCTATAACATTTCCATTGTAATTTTAACATTAATAGGTTAAGTTTTCATATTCTTCAAATATAAGTCTGTTATATAAATGTTTTTTCTATCATTAATCAACGTTACACTAGTTTTAAAAGCATTATAATGACATATATCTTTTATTTGTCTAGTTATAAAAAATATTTTAATAAAGAAATTGTATGTTCATTACCTTAATAATAATAATTTGGACAAATATTTTAGAATAATCTATTATATTAAAAATATCTTTTAGTATGTTTTAATCAGAGTAAGTTACCATTATGTATTATTTTATTGTATTTAATGCAATATTCACTGTTAATTTTTCTTTATTGAAATTTTTTATAATTGTGGTTTATAAAAATAAATTTATACATTCTTACAACTTTAAATGGCATTTATAAAAATATAATAGAAATGTTGATAATATTGAAAAATCGATGGCTGCAACCTGTTTCGTGAAAATAAACTTAAGTTCATTTTAAAACTAGCGAAAATAAGTGTTTTGACAAGCATAACTATAAAATATTAATTATAATATAAACGGAAAAATACAAAAGTGATTTGCATTAAAATATTTCTATAATTCAAATATTAATTTTATTAAGAATGTATACGCATAAAACTTTACTGAGAAATATAATGAAAAATAATTTTATTTACATCAAAAGTTTTTATTAAAAATAGTAAAAATTCAGAAATTATTGTTATAAAAAAAATTAATTTAAGCAGTGAAATATTTTATTTTAGATACCACATGTTTACTTAATTCTATTATAAATAATAAAATTTACACAAACTAATATATTTTTTTAATTCTTACTACTTATTAAAATCTATTAAAGAATTTATTATTAAGAAAAAAATTTGATTTTTCGATCTTGTTTCTATCAAAATCACCTAAAGGCAATATTTTAGAATACCATTAACAAATAAATTTTTTTAAAATAAAGGTAGAAATTACTGTAGATATATAATTCTTTATTATTTTTTGACAAGTGAAGTTTAATTTTATGAAGAAAATTGCTTTTGTTCATTTTTATACGCTGTACATTTAAAAAATATCAAAAAATAGAAATCTATTTATTGGGTTAAATAATTCTATTACTCTTTTTACAGACGTAAAACTTTTTATTCTTAATTATTGTATCCACGATTTACCGTAGAATTGTTTACCATGTGTATCGTTTGTTTGACTTATTGTCATTTATTATTTCATCTTACGGATGCTCTTTTACTTATTACAATATCCTATTTTCTACTGTATAATTTGTATTTTTAATAATTAATTAATCAAAGACAAGATATTTTTTATATTAGAAAAACAATTTTTATTTTATCAAATTTTTTTTATTCAATTGAAGCTCATTGGCTAAATCTTTCAAGACTTTTAAAGTAAGCAAAAAACGATAATTCTAATCTTTTCTCTACAGTCATAGATAAATTAAATTATTTTTTGGATCACAAATATGTAAAAAATCAATTCTAATAAAAAAGGAAAAATAAAGGTTTTGATAATATTGCGTATTTTTACCAAAAATACTAGTTAATACTTGTCAAGTTGCATAAACATTATGAAGTCACTTAAACGTAATTTTTACCACTTTGTCGATATAAACAACTCACTAGATCTTCCTTAGATCCTTTAAAAGTGTTTTCTACCTTTCTTACAATATTAATTTTTAAACACATTTTTATAAGTTTATAAAAAGGTTATTCCTTTAACTTATTCTTCTTTAGCTATAAAGAGTTATAGTTGAAATATATAATCGCAATGTACAAAAATTGCGATTTTTAATAAGCACTATGAACGACATTTCTAGGACGCACAATATTGTATAATTAAAAACAGTATTATGGCTTTGTAATACGTTTTATTAGTTAGAAACATACTGGTTGTACTACACCACTGAAATGGTGCGATAGCACTCAATGGTTTCGAGACCATAGGTGTCGTTACAAGCTTTCACATATTCGGTTGTTCTACGCAGTCGCGTTGAACCAACAGATCAAGGTCGTTTTACGCTATGAATACATTTGAAAAAAATGAAAAATTTACAGTATTAAAATCTGTATATAATTGACCACAAAATTTAATATTCTTAAAAAAATATATTTATTTTACACATTTATTTATTAAAAAATATTTTATTTTCTACATTAAAAATGTTAATTATGATTTGAAAAATTTGCTTAATAATACTAGTAATATTAAATAATATATATATATAATTCTAAAATAAATAAGGGTTTTTTTGGTAATATTTCAAAAAGTTTTTGAACAATTTTTTATAATTTCTCTCTTTCTTTCTAATACTTACTAGCTATCATAAACAAGCTATATTGTAAAAAACAAGTTAACTTAATAATAATTACTTAGTAACTTTTTTCCGAACAAAAATTAAATATACTCATTATTATTAATGAGATTAAAAAGCGTTGTTAAGAATAATTTATTAGTTAAGAATATTTAATAATGATTAAAAGTTATTCAAACATTTATTAATAGAATTTAACATTTTAAAGCACGAATTCATGCATCATGAATTTGAAATAAATTTTTTTTTAAATATAAATTCATTATAAATATTTAAAAATTTTTTATTTTTATATAATTATGAAAATATAGTTCCTGACATTATCCATATAATGCAAATTAATAAAAAAAAAATATTTTGAAACTATAATAGCTTTGAAAGTATTAAAATCAAAATGTTAATAAAAAAAAGAAAATTTTAAAATAAGATGATAAAATAGAATAAATACCAAATATTAAACAGGGTAATATTATTTTATTTTGTTATCATTTTTAGATTGATATTATATTTTTATTAATAAATTCAATTCTGTTATATATGTATACAGAAGCAATTAATTTTGTAATTTTTTAAATAATCTATTATAATTATCGATAACACAGCAAATAATTTAGCAGGTAAGGGAAAAAAATATTTTTATGTAAGATCTTATAGTAAAAATTTGTTTAAAGATGAAAGTTGTTTTTATTAACGTTATTGATCAAACTTAATTATTATTTAAATACATATTACAAAGTGAGTAGGTCTTTTTATAATTATTCTTTAAATCTAATTATACGTATTGTCCTATGATTTTAATGATATATCTTTTATCTAATGAATAAAACAGGTGAATTATTTTTATGTTTAAAAATAAAATTAAATCAAAAGTAAATTTAAATGAAGAGTTAATTATTGTAGCATTTAAACAACACAAACAGTAAAAAATTATTTACTAAAAAATAAAAGGATTATGATCAAATTTCATGAAATTGTTAATAATATCATTAAAATTTTTATGTTGTATTAAACTAAGATCAGATTTGTTAACAATAATTTAAATTTATAGAAAACATTCAAATATTACGTTTGTATTCGTAAAAATTCTAAACATATATTAGGAATTCTAATACTACTAATCATATATACAATATATTATAATAAAGAATAAAAGTTATAAATATATTTATATAAAGAGATATAAATATATTTGTAAATGAATTGATTTAAAATTTAATTTTTTATGAACTTAATAATAAAAAATTATAATTATTAAAGTAAATATATAAAAATCATTTAAAGTAAAATACGATATTGAACAACTGTGAAACATATTATTTCTTAATTCCTTATCAAGCATACGATTTTCTTTAAAATTGATTTTTCAGAAATTAGAAAACTTTGTATTATAATATTTTGAAAATGTACTTTATTTATGACATGAATAGTTTTATATCTATCAAGTGTATGACAGCCTCAAAAATGGATGCTGTATCTGCGCAAGTAGTAAGCTTTGTCCGAAACTTTGTCGAGTTTGCGCATAGCTGGAAAAAGAAATAGAACTATAGTTGCTCTGAAGGTGTTTCATGATAGCAGCAACAGAACTGTAAGGTAGTTTTCTGGAGCTATTGATTCACTTTTACCAACTTATTACTGACCCATGATAATAGAGTAAAAAAGTATAGATTTTTTGATAAAACATTGTGATAAATTGAATTTTTCATAACTTTCAACATTCTACATTTACTGAGAAAAATATTAGATAAAACAGCTACAGGTTTATAAAACAACGAATTTTGAGAATTAGATAATTTTATTTTTTTTTTTTAAACTTTTTTAATGAAATAGTTATACTCAATACAATTTGAATTTTCAACAATAGAATTTTAATATTATGATAATAATATTATTTGATTTAATTTTATGATATTTAATATTATGATAACAATACAATTTTAATTTTCAACAATAGAATTTTAATATTATGATAATAATAAAGCTACTCAGCATTCATATTACATTATACTATTATTAGTAATATGAACAAGTGTTATTGTGCGAGTAAAAGTGACCGAAAAGATTATGAAGAACATTAGCGGTCGTTCTCTAGATTATTATGAAAATCTAAAGTAAATGATGATATCAATAGACATATTTATAGCAATACTACTATCAAATAATAAAAATTTATAAAATTTGTTTTTGGCAAATTAAGACACGCTTATTTCTGTATACTCGTAACTGTGTATTTGAAATTGAGTGAACAAATGTTTTAAACCATTTTTAATGTAATGTATTTGAGCGAAATTATTTTTATTAAAAAAAAAAGATGTAGGATTTTTTTAAATTTGACTTTAAGCTACTATGAAATGAGTTACATGATCGAAATATACATAATTTGGATTGGAGTCTTCAAATTATGCACTTAATTGCTTTTAAACATGTTTTTATAATCATATTTATGAATAATTTAAAATAATATCCTACAAAATTTTTCTAAAAAATGTACGATCACTATGCTATTATTTTTTGGCTATTATGAAATTTTTGTTAAAATTATTTTTTACAAAGTTAGAGCTGTAGTAATCTGTCACAATCTTGTCAAATGCTATTACAATCCTGTTTTCAATTGAATCGTTTATTCTATATTTATATAATATTATATTAAATCTACAGTAACATAAACAATTTTTTATTTTATTATATATTATTTTTTCTGTCTATAACTCATTAGTTAGTTAGAATAGAATTTAGTATATGTAGTACATCTTCATATCATCGTTTCTCATGATTTTACATTACACTATTCTTAATTTTAGTTTATATTACTTTTAAGGTAATTATATAGGATATTTTTCTGCCTTTTATTTGCGTTACATAATCTATTTGCAAATCTAATAGCTACAGTATCTACTAATAGTAACAAACACTGTTACCGATCGCGTCGCGTAGATGCTCCTTCGGTGTAGAAAAAGGGAAATTTTTTTTTTTTTTTTAATGATAATGCCTTTTCTGACTCCAAACACTTTTATTTAACTAAAACGTACATTAGGTATGGGAGCGAGGATCGAGACGGACAATACCCGCCTTTTCGCACGTCGCCGTATTTAAAACTTTTCCATTACCGGACGGCCGCCGCCGTCCTTTACAGCTTGCAACCTTTTTTTCTTAATCCGCATTTTTTCGGTTAGTTAATAATATTCGCACGCCCGCCGCTAATCGTATTTACACCGGCAATAATTATTGATCCTCGACCTTTCCGCTTAAGCACGTACATTTTATAACTTAATTTTATTATAATCACTATAAACTTTTCGGTATTCAACCTACGCGCAGATGTTCTGTCGCGCCCGGGCTTGACATTCTTACGCGTCCTCGTATCGAACGGCCCCGCTCGTTACATATGTTTCGTCGCGCCGGGCCTGGAAAAAAAACCCCCGCGGAGTCGGCAGGGGAAAAAAGGCCCTTACAGTTCTCCCGTATCGAGCGGGATTTTACGAGTAGTTCTTGTTTCCCGTGGCTATTTCCCGACTCTTTCCCCATTGAGACCGAAACACGTTCGTGGCGGCCGAATTTTCCTGCGGGAGGCCACCGATACCCACGGCGTCCCGGCTCACCCCGCCCGCGAACGCCTTTCGACGCCCGACTTCCTACCCTTTGCGGGGGCCTTCGAACGCCCACGGCATCCAGCCTCTTGCGCCACGGCACGCCTAGCGGTGGTCGGTCCCTTACCTACCCGTCGGTCCGACCTCGGAGGGTCACCCGAGCGGGCGTGATGCTTGCCATAAATTCCACGTGTTGGAATTGTTTCGTTAGAAACAATTCCAAACAACGTGTGCATCGTTTACACCCTCCCCCCTACAAATCCTCGCGGATTTGTACTTCCGCAGGCGCAATGCAGATTAACCTTGCGGTTGGCCGCTCGTATTTTCCCTTTGCTGTTAGGATTTCGGCCGATCTTACCCGCTGGTCTTCTCCGGGGAACAATCTGGTGACGGTGCCGGTGAGCCATTCGTTGCGAGGCGCTTGATACTCCGCCAGGAGTACGAGGTCACCGAGTTTAATTGCTGGCTCATCCGTGGACCATTTTTGCCGTCCTAACAATTTCGGCAGGTATTCTCTAAGCCATCTTCGCCAGAAGGCGTCGGAGAACGCCTGCGCGATTCGCCACTGTTTGCGAAGGCACACTTGGTGCGCTTCGTATTTACCTAAGGTGATCTCCCCCGAGGAGGCGCCGATAAGGAAGTGGTTAGGCGTCAACGCCTCACCATCACGCGGATCGGCCGACACATGCGTCAGGGGTCGCGAATTTACGGAGTGTTCGACCTCCGCGAGAACGGTGTGCAACACCTCCTCGGTCGTCACCTGGTCTCTTAACGTAGTCCTAAGCGCTGTTTTTACGGAGCGTATCAGCCTCTCCCAGGCTCCCCCCATGTGGGGCGCCTGGGGGGGGGTTGAAACGCCATTGGATGTTTTTGTTTCTCGCGTAGTGCGCGACCTTTTCGGTGTCTAAATCTTTTGCCGCCGCCCGCAATTCCCGGCTCGCCGCCGAAAAATTAGTCGCATTATCGCTGTACATAATCATGGGAGCGCCCCGCCGCGCGGCCATTCGTTGCAGGGCCATTATCGCCGCTCCGGCGTCTAGAGAAGTCGCGATTTCTAGATGTATTGCCCGAACGGTCAGGCAGGTGAAGAGCACGCCCCACCTCTTCTCTCTCCGTCGACCTATTTTCACCCACATGGGGCCAAAATAGTCCACGCCGCAGTGGCTAAATGGCCTTAGTTTGTAGGCCACTCTCCCCGCTGGGAGAGGTGCCATTTTTGGCACTCGCGGACGACCCCGAAGCATGCGGCACTCCTCGCACTTAGAGGATACCGAGGTCAACGCTCTTCGCAGTCCGACAACCCAATACCTTTGCCGAATTTCGTTTATTACTGTCTCGGTGTTCGCGTGATGGTATTTAATATGAAATTGTTTTATTAATTCCCGAACGGCCGCGTGCTTTCCATCTAAGATAACCGGTTGGTTATTAAATTCGGCGTCGGCAATTCGCGTCACTCGGCCGTTGACCCTCATGAGCCCGTGCTCGTCCAGGAAGGGGTCGAGCTTTAACAACCTGCTGTTGCCTTTCAAAGCCCGTCCGCGGCGCAAGACCTCTAGGTCTGTGCTAAAGGACTCAACTTGCGCGGCCTTGACCCAGGATTCTTCACTATTCATACTCAACGGTGCCTCGCCGTTGCGTTCTCCGGCCCCCATCGTTCCGGTACGGGCTGCCTCCTTCGTCGCGTTCGGGCGCTGGACGTTTCCTCCGGCCGCGAAGACGTATGCGCCTTTTTTCTCCAGAGCGTCAAAGCCCGCCGCTTGCTCCGTCGTCACCTTCATTCGCGGCCATTCCGTCTCGGGACGACGGAGGAAGGCCGGGCCTTGATACCATATCGCTTCCGCGTCACAATATCTGTTCTTTACCCTAGTCCCGTCGTCGGCCGGATTCTCCTCCGATGGTACCCAGCGCCACTCCTCTGTTTTCGCGATGTCGGCAATCTCGCCGAGTCTGTTCGCGACGAATACCTGGCGCCCCTGGGGATCGGAGCGTATCCAGGCTATAACCACCTGCGCGTCCGTCCATAATACGCGTTTTTCTATTGGAACCCCGATTTCCTGTTCCACAAAACGCGCGAGCCTCGCGCCTAACACCGCCGCCTGCAGCTCTAGGCGCGGTATAGTTGTAGGTTTTAATGGGGCCACGCGCCCTTTAGCCGCTATCAACGAAACGTCACATTCTCCGGTTTCCCGCTGTACGCGCAGGTAGGCGGCTGCCGCATAGGCCGTCGAGCTGGCGTCGCAGAAAACGTGCAATTGCAAGTTCGCATTCGCCAGCCCTCCCGCGATCTGCGCGCGAGGGATTCGTAAATGTTTTAGCTTCCCCGCGGCTTCTAACCATTCGCTCCACTTGATTCCTTCCTCCGCGCGCACGCGTTGATCCCATCTCACTCCGCTACGCCACAGGTCCTGCAGTAGCAGTTTTGACCTGAGAGTAAACGGGGTAAGGAGGCCCAAAGGGTCGAACACCGACATAATCACGCTCAAGATCTCGCGTTTAGTCGGTGCTCGCTCCCCCCGTAAGATGCTGCGATCTATTTTATCGAACGTGAGGTTAATCTTCATCGTGTCCCTCTTCGCGTCCCACACCATGCCTAGCACCTTTTCCGTCGTGCCGCCCCCCATGCTCAACTCCGTTCCCGCCGCTGCCTCTTCGGACGCGATCTGCGACATCACACGCAGGCTGTTGCTGGCCCATCCATGCATGTAAAATTTCGCTCGACCGTTTATTTCGGTCACTGCCCTCACCGCGTTCACCGCCTCTTCCTCCGTCTCGACACTCCCTATAAAATCGTCCATGTATGTGTCCCTCATTATGGCGTCCGCGGCCGCGGGATAGATCGCTCGGAATCGTTTCGCGTTCTGGTTTTTCACATACATGGCGCTACACGGTGACGATTTCGCGCCGAAAACGAGTGTGTTCATTTGGTATTCAATCGGCGGTCTTGCGCGATCCCTACCCCGATATATAAAACGTTGCGCCGATCTATCCTCCTCCCTCACCTTTACCCGTAAAAACATATCGCGTATATCGCTTTTGATTCCGATCGCGAATCGTCGAAACCTTATTATAACCCCGGCGAGGGATTTAAGCAGATCGGGCCCCGTTTCTAATTGATCGTTGAGCGACACTCCCCCGGATTTCGCGGCCGCGTCGAACACCAATCGGATTTTTCCCGGCTTACTCGCACTTGTCACCCCGAAGTGGGGTAGATACCATACCCTGGCGTTCGCGCCTTTCTTTACTTTACTCGCGTACCCTTCCGCGAGAAGTCGCTCCATCTCCCGGTAATAGAGCGTCGCGTATTCCGAGTCGCGATCTAATTTCCTCTCGAGGTTTGCGAGCCGTCTCCGCGCCACCTCTATCCCGGTCGTGTCCGGCGCGTTCCCACGTCCCCACAGGAGGCCCGTCTCCCATCCCGTCGCGGTCATCCTGGTCGTTTTCCGCATTATTTCCGTAGCGCGATCTTCTCGTTCCTTCGCGCGCAACGTTTCTTCCACGCCGGCGTTCTCTAGCGTGAAATAATCCCTGATTCGCGAGTCCATCTCGTCTTCTTTGGTCGCGGTAGTCCCTTTCCCGTTCTCGTTCATCCCTCGAATACTATACGTGGCGCCCTGTTGGTTGTGCGCGCTTTCTTTCCTCCCGTGAACGGTCCAGCCTAGGAGGCTACGAGATGCCATTAAGCCTACCTCCCTTATCGTCGCGAGCTCCCTCGGATATATTATCTCCCAGTTATCCTGCCCCACGAGGATCTTAGGCCGCGCCAACGCGTACGTTTCCACGGGAATCCCGCGTTTTTCAAATAACGTCGCGACCTCGCTCTCCATGGATTGAGCAGGTAGGTTAAGGTTCTCGACGATCATGGCGCCTCTCAACGTTACTGTTTTTCCTACTCCCTTCACCCTCACGTCCGTCCGTTCCGCTATCACGTCGACGTTTCCCGAGATGCCCTGGATGCTGAGTCGCGTTGTCGCGCCGTGGATGCCTACGTCTCTTGCCGCGTCTTTACCTATTAGCGTCAACGTCGAACCTTCGTCGAGTAACGCATACGTTTCGACGACGCTGTTTTCCCCGAGGATTCGCACGGGCAGTATTTTCAATAGGGCTCCCCGACCTAGTCACGCGCGATCGCGGTGATCCGACGGCGGGGTGTCGGGCTCCCCGGCGCGGTCGTTGACCTCGCCGTACCTTCCGGGCGTTGACCTCTTAGCCTCAGGTTCAGCGGACGGTCTTATGCGTTCATACGTCCCCCTTTTTTCTCTACGGATCGCCTTACACTCTTTCCTCGTGTGTCCCGAGTTGAAGCACCCGAAACACAGTCGGTGTCGCTGCGCCAAAACGTTTCGCTGCTGCCTGTCGGCGTTTAATAATTTTCGGCATTTTGCCGCTTTGTGGTTCGCTCTCCCACATATCGCACACTTTTTTACCTCGCACGCTTGATCATTTACCTTATAATTTATCGGATTCGACGAGCCTCTTTCTCCGCTTACCGGCGCGCAAGCAAGGCAAACCGGGCGCTGTCTTTCCCCGTAAATTCTCGGTTGCATTTGGCGAACAGGCTGTCTTAGCGGGGGCGCGAATTGATGGGATAAATCTAATCCGCCACTGTTCGCCAATTCCGACTTGCGGTCCAAGAAGTCGGACATAATTACGAGTTCCGGTTCGTCGGGGAAATCGAGGCGGAATTTATTATAATCTTCCGCCATCGCATACGGTAGTTTATCGCCTATCGTCTGTACAAGTTCCGTCGCCTGCAGATATCCGTGTTTATATTTGTTCAAACCTCGCAGAACGTACATGGCGTTCCTCACGCGCGACGCGAACGTCTCGATAGTAATCTTTCCTGAGGAAAGGGTTGGCATCGCTTGCAGCCCTGAAATTACTTTATTTAAAATCATTCGGTCTTTACCGAACTGTTTCGCGAGAGTACTCATCAAGACGCTCGCGTCCCGCGTGGTGGAGAACATGGCCCTCACGGCTTCGTACGCCTCTCCCTTCAATAAGACGCGAAGTTACGACCTTTAGCGACCTTTTCCGCGTTGTTATAACCGCAGTGCTCCGCGGCTGTGTTAAACGCGAATTGAAAATCCGACCAATCTAACGGGTCGCCCGAAAAGGTCGGAACACACTTTTCGGCCGTCATTCGGTGCAGCACTCGCTCGTCGTGCGCGCTTCGCGAAGGTTCCCGGTACATTTCGTGCGTTGCTGGTCGCCCGAGGTACGCGTGAGGCTCGCGGGTAATACAATTATCCAACCTTTGATCGATGGTTCTCGTGTCTTTCCGATGCGTCGTTATGCCGCTCTGCCATGGCTCCCCGATCAGTTGCCGTCGTCCCTCGTTGTCCCGCGGAGGTTGCCTCATTTCGCCTTCCTCAGCACCGTAGTATGGCTCGACGTCTTGGTTCCGGACGATGTGATCTCCGTTGTCCTCGTGATATCGTCCCGGGTCGTCGTCGATTTTCTCCGCCAACCGGTGCCTGCGCTCCTTGACCGCGCTCCCGTCGCCCGAGTCGTATTGCAGCGTTGACGCCTTCTTTAGTCGCACGTCTGCGATGATGCGTGGGCTCGGGCGAAGCTGCGAAGTTGACGCCTGCTCCTCGGGGGTCGGAAAGCGCTGCGTCCCATCCTGGCTGGTCTCGTTTTTAGCCATAGATCGAGACCGCCTTCCTTCATACCCCTGGTGGATCTTGCCGAGCCACGTAGTTTCTTCGTACGGCCTCTGGCTCCCATCTCGGCCTTCATTTTTCTTTTCGAAGACATTCTCGGTACCTTCTGACACTGATTTTGTTCACTCTCGCACGATTTCAATAGGCACTTGCACCTTGCACACGCGTCGCGATCGTCCGGCTAAAGTTCCCGGGTTTCGGCACCAAAAATTGTTACCGATCGCGTCGCGTAGATGCTCCTTCGGTGTAGAAAAAGGGAAATTTTTTTTTTTTTTAATGATAATGCCTTTTCTGACTCCAAACACTTTTATTTAACTAAAACGTACATTAGGTATTGGAGCGAGGATCGAGACGGACGATACCCGCCTTTTCGCACGTCGCCGTATTTAAAACTTTTCCATTACCGGACGGCCGCCGCCGTCCTTTACAGCTTGCAACCTTTTTTTCTTAATCCGCATTTTTTCGGTTAGTTAATAATATTCGCACGCCCGCCGCTAATCGTATTTACACCGGCAATAATTATTGATCCTCGACCTTTCCGCTTAAGCACGTACATTTTATAACTTAATTTTATTATAATCACTATAAACTTTTCGGTATTCAACCTACGCGCAGATGTTCTGTCGCGCCCGGGCTTGACATTCTTACGCGTCCTCGTATCGAAACGGCCCCGCTCGTTACATATGTTTCGTCGCGCCGGGCCTGGAAAAAAACCCCCGCGGAGTCGGCAGGGGAAAAAAGGCCCTTACAGTTCTCCCGTATCGAGCGGGATTTTACGAGTAGTTCTTGTTTCCCGTGGCTATTTCCCGACTCTTTCCCCATTGAGACCGAAACACGTTCGTGGCGGCCGAATTTTCCTGCGGGAGGCCACCGATACCCACGGCGTCCCGGCTCACCCCGCCCGCGAACGCCTTTCGACGCCCGACTTCCTATCCTTTGCGGGGGCCTTCGAACGCCCACGGCATCCAGCCTCTTGCGCCACGGCACGCCTAGCGGTGGTCGGTCCCTTACCTACCCGTCGGTCCGACCTCGGAGGGTCACCCGAGCGGGCGTGATGCTTGCCATAAATTCCACGTGTTGGAATTGTTTCGTTAGAAACAATTCCAAACAACGTGTGCATCGTTTACAAACACAATAACTCACTTTTTGAATTATTTTTATTTATATTATGTGTTATTTTAAAATATAGTTTCTACTAAATTATATGAAATTTAATTACCTATCAATTAATTACCAATCAATAAAATGATTTAATTACCTATTTTTTGACAAATGATTACTTATTGTATAACGATTTAAATAAATAAATCGATTGAATATTATTTTTTATGATAACAGTTTAATGGATTATTTTCTTTGAAATTATAATTATGCATTATATATAGTTTTTTTTTTAATTTATACTTATGATACACCTATGTTACCGTACTATATAGATCTAGAAAACTAAAGAATTATTTTTAAGAAATTCCAGCAACCCATTTTCAAATTAAAGTATTTCGTAGTATGATCTATCGCGGAATAATAATTTTGAATTTTCTGGATTTATATGCGTTCGTTAATTGATTTGAATATTTTTATTTGTACATCTTTTGTATAATTGATTTTGTACACACAATCATTAGATCCAGAAGGCTTAATAGATTAAGTAAATGTGAAGATATAACGCACTTATTATAAGCACTATTATTTTCGATCACCAGTTTAACCGAATGATTAAATTCAATATCTTTTGTATCGATTTTCTAATAATTTTTGTAATTAATAATGTAAACTAATATTAATAACATTAGATAAAGCTAAAGTGCACTTCACTTATAAGAAATCATTAACAACTATGCAATATGTAAATTTTGGTTGCAAATTGAATACAATTGGTATTTTATGGTTTTAATTTTTTATCATAATATGATACGAAATATATTAATTCTAAATTAACATTATCTATATAGTCCGTTGTACTACTAAGGTGTAAATATTCTCTTAAAACCACCTTATATTCTAATTTTAATAATGTGTTAACTTTTGTTATTAACTACAGCTTTAAAATTGCTGTGCCGAAAAATATCAGCAAGAATAAATTATCAATGAAATTGAGAATTCATTTCGAATTTGCCTTAGTAGAAACATTGCATATATTCAAATTCTAATTAAATTTTGAAGAAAATTTTTATAATTTGATATTTTTATATTTTATTTATGTTTTCTTTCATTAACGTTCAAACTCGCTAGCGGATGATTTTCTACCAGATACATAAATACTAAGCATATGTATTACAAGCATCAGTGTAAAAAATATTAAAGAAATAATTTTTTTGTAATTATTAACTACATGTATATTAGGTAAATAATATACATGAAATATTTAATCTAGATTTATAAAGTTAAATTAATAAACTGTAAATTTTCAGAAAAGTGAAGCAAGATAAGATATAATGTAATAATGAAAATATTTTGAAAACTTTTAAGCACTCTACTTTTATTAAAATTAAAATATAAATTAAAATTAAATCAATCACTTTCGGCACACGAAGAAAAAGGATACAACGAATCTGGAAAATTTTTAATTTATCAGAAATGATTTATTAAAGCTTCAAAAGTAAAAAGTTGTTAAAAATTAAAGGAAACATTATTTTTCAGAATTAATACTTTAAAAATTATTTCTGTTAATTAATATGAAATCTCATTCAAGTAGTCAAAAATTATTTCGAATCTTATGAAATATAATAATAGTAATATAGAAAGTAATAATATTAATATAAAAAATAATAATAGTAAGAAGAGACATTCAAATTTAGTTATTTGGAAATATTATATTTTATTTAGTAATATTTTTATTTATTATTTAGAATAATGTTTATTTGTAATTACTAGTTTTCGTAATAGCATTTTTATAATAGACTATGATTTTATCTACAGCAAATTGTATATAAAAGCTCGGCTAGATTCCAATATAAGAAGTGAATAATAAGTAAATTATTCATTAATATATTAAGTTTAGTTTAAATATTTACTTCATTTATATGCTGTGATTATATTAATACAGTGTTGCTAAAAATTTTTTTATTTTTGAATAGTTAAATTTTAAAAAATTAAAAATTAATTTTTACGTATTAATTTAAATATTAAAAATTTCATATTTGATTTTGATTAAAAATAAATGTTTAACATATGAAAATAATGAATTTCAGGGAAATAATTAATTGATAATAAATAATAAATACATAAATAAATAAAATTTGAAAGTACAAAATTTTATTAAAATAAGAATAAATTATAGATTATACAAAAGACTTAAAACAGTATCTTAATAACAAAATTGAATGTAAAAGTCAATACAATTATAAATATAAAACCTTAACAATCATTTGTCTTAGCGATTGATGTCGATTTATAAAAAATATTCTACGTTTATAATGTTTTCTTGTTTACACGTATATATATATATAGATAACTCAAATGAATCATATGTACAAAAATTTATTCTATTACAATATTCACTTTTAACTAAATATTATATATATTGAATATAAATTATGAATATAATTTTTACGAATATACAAATACGTATTGAGTGTATAATTAAAAACAGATAAAAAAAATTTATACTCTAAGTTCTGACAAACTGAAGTATTGATTAAATATGTTTTTAATTTCTTAACAAAATTTTTTGATAAGTACAAATTTTTCGTATTGATTGCTTCTTTTCTTTCAAATACATATTAATCATTATAGAACATTCATTTAAGAAATTCCTTTATTTCAATATATTTCAATTAATATTGAATTAAAGTCTTAAACGTTACAACTGCTATATTATATTTTAAATCAATTTTTGAATAAGGTTATTAATTGTATATGGATTAAAAATATACTGAAAATGTTTCAATAAAAAAGAATTTTACACGTTAAAAAAAAATATATCGTTTAATAAATATTTCTTTAATATTTTTAATATAACAATTTATTATTCGTTCTAATAATTTTTTTATTGAATAGATTAAACTTTTTTACATATTCTGAAAAATTATTATCGAATTTATTCACTCTACACAACAATACAAAATTGTATTATTAATCATTGCGCTAATAATAATTACAATTTTGAAGGTGAATTATCTTATTTGCTCAAATACGCTCATTCAAACTGTACATGTGTTTATTGAAATTAATATAATATCTAATATACGCATTTTAATTATAGTAAATCTTATATTTTTACATATATCTATTTCTAACTTATTTATATTATATTATATATTATATACATATTATATTTTAAAAATTGTTCTCATAAATGTTTTTCTTCCTTAAATGCATACCTTAAAGTAAATTATTTCAATTTCAATAGCATTTTAAAATATATGTATTTGCAATTCGTAATTTTAGAATTTAAAGGTTTCTTCAATTTAATTTTTTTCGATTTTGTTTATAGAGGAAATATTTAAAGTAAATATTGTGTCTAGACATTTCACTTTTTATTTAATTTTTCTATGGCAATTTTTTGAAATCATAGAAAAAACTTCTATTCATTAATTATCAGAAATATTAAAAAATATTTTGAAATATATAAATCAAATATACAATAAATAAATATATCGCACAAAAATTGATTTATTGAATTAAAATAAAAGACTTTTAATTTTAAAGTACGAATTTAACTTATTTTTTTTTACTATTTTAATGTATAATTATTTTAGTTTTATGTTAATATCGAGTCATATATACATTATAGTAATTTGTTTTCGATTTTTGATTATTTTACAAATTTTTCTTTATAATTTTAAAGAAACTATTTCTACTTTTTGACATATTTTTATTATTTATATTTAGTGCTGATTTTTTGGTAATATTAATAATTTTTTTTCTTTACTTTGTTTTATTTATAAATCAACGTAGCTTAAATCCTTTTTTAAAATGAAACAGTCTTAAAAAAAGATGAAATTATACTTTTTTTCATATTTTACGAATATTTTTAATTATGAAATTTAGTCAAATTAATATGCACATAATTATTTCATATTTATATTGCATAAAATTAACACTTATTTTTATTATGTAATAAATTTGTATTCTTTAATAATCAAAATAATACTTTCATTTATAAAAAGACAAAATTTACATTTTATTTTTTGCAAAAACAACTTTATAATTTTATAAAAATTATAAAGAAAAATAATGTCAAATAATTATAGCTATTGAAAAAAATTTGAAATTAAATTATATTAAATATTTTTATTCAATATTTTTTATGTATGCTTTTTTAAAGAAAAGTTTATTCTATTTTTAATTCCTATTTGTTATAAATTTAATATTTTTATTTGACTATCTAGCTTCATGAAATATTTTCAAATGATAAATACTCAAACAAATAAATTATTTTAATATAAATACAATTGTATTATACAATGTTCATTGTTCATACTGATAAATCGATTACGTAGATTGTCCTTTTGATGTTTCCTGAAGTAAATAAGTAACTTTTTTAAAGAATTCACAATTTTGTTATAGCTGCATCGTGCATGTTTATTCTTTGAACAATTTCAACTCTTTTTTGTTGTTTTGTTGACGAAACTTCGTTCCGTTGTAAATTATCAGATGAATTTTCTTTTATTGGCATTTCACTGGGTAGAGGCATTTTCTCCCGACGAGCTAATAGACGTTGATATGTTTCATTTTTATAAAGGTTCGTGGGCATAATGCCCGATACTGTAGATTTATTCATGCGTAGATTAGGCTGCGAACGAGGAAAAGTACCAGTTGTTGTTGTGTTTGGCTTTATAATTATGCGAGGATGTTTTGCTATTCGATCTGGTACAACTGGCGCTGGATGGTCTAATTGATCCATGCCAGCAACTACAGGCTTTTTTTGTATTAACTGTAGATTAAACATTAAATTATATTTTTTATCTAAATATGTATGTTACAAATCTTTTGATTTAAAATTTTTAGTACTTGATTTTTAATGTTAAAAGTGAAAGAAACTAACGAAAATGCCGAAATTAATACTGTACTTATCTTTTATATAGTTATATTCCATATACATAATATATAATGTAAAAATGTATATTAATAGTTTAACAATTTATTGATACATACGCATGTAATATATATTTATAAAATTTTATATATATTTTTATTATTTAATTATATAAATTTAATATTTCTTTCTTTTAATCGATAATAAGTTGAAAATAATGTAATATTAAAAACGAAAGAATAACTGTAATTTACAACTATATTATAAAAACATTTATACAAAATTTCTTACCTGTAATTGTTGATTATTGTCAATTAAAGGTGTAATAACAATTCGAGGTTCATTTTTCGTCCCAGGAACGATTAGTTCTGTTGAATTTCCATGAATCGGACACATCGGAAGACTGACAGAACTGGATAATTGCGTAATATCGGAAACGTTTGCTAGACTAGGAACCGACTGATTTTTCAACGATTCTGCTTTTTTTCTTAATGGTCCTACGTGCAGATTCGTCGTAACTGGCATCATGGAAAGTCTATTGCTTTCCACTTTCTTTTCTTCATTCTCATTATCTTCTACGTAGTCGAGACTTCTAATTGAAAAAGGAATAAAAATGTGAGGTACAAAGTAGTTTAATAACTAAAATTTTGGTGGTAACACCTGTTATGTTTATGACTTATGATTATTGATGTGTATTGTGCGTTGTTCAATTCACCCACAAATTTCATATACCGCACGTATCAATAAAAGATAGTATACCTGCAAAATGTAAATTGCCGAGTTGAAAGGGTAATTTCAAATCAATCATTGCGATAGATGATGATTGGGAAAAGAAAAAGCACTCGTGTATTTTCTATGAGATTCTGGTACGTGGAAAATTTTGAATTTAACTTTTTTAACACTGTTTAGTCATGCCTTCCAAGGAAAATTTGACTTTATTCTACAGAATCGTACAACTTGCAGATCTCGCTTATATTTTAGAAAATGTCATCTTTTTTAATCGGATGAGGGAAAGAAAGAGTTTAAATTCACAACCACTATGCTCACCCATAAAACATACACTTATTCACGATTCAAATTTATAAGTTAATTTGATAAAATTTAATATTTTAAGTAATTAATAAAAATAATAAATAATTATTAATCATTTTATATATTTTTATTTGTTATAATTTTCATTAAATAGTTAAACTACATAGTAATATAAAATTTTTTGAAAATTAAACTATAAACATTGGTCTAAACGCTGTTCTGATGAAAAATATTATATAATATGCACAGTTTAAAGAAGGTTGCGAAAATCACTTAATTAGTAATAAAGTTTTATTAAAATGACTAATTAATATGGAAACCGTCACACTTTCCTAGTACCAACTGTATATTCTAAATTTAAGAGGTTACAATACGTGCGGTTCAATAACAAGGGAGTAGTGAAATGGGAATGAGATAGAGTCGCTAAATAACTGTGATGAAACTTCATAAATTAGTAAAGAGCATAAAAATAAGTCTTATAGTACTAACTCGACTCTTTGAAAATAAGATTTTTATTAGCACATATTTTATTAAATATGTATAACTTAATCTTATATTTGTTTAAAAACAATTTTTAAGTTATTTTTTAACTAAAAATACAAAAAGAAACTATTAATAGTTAACGTCAGTTAGTATTTAATTCCTATTTAGTAGTAAACTAAATAGTGCTATTTATTTAGATTAAACATTTGAAGTTTTTCTAATAATAAATATTTATAATAGTCAAAATAATTATTCTAATATTTTTTAATAATAGTTATTACCAATATATTATTTGTTCTGATTTTTGTAATTTGTTTAAAATAAAATGTCTAAAAATATTAACAAAAAGAGAATTTTTTTATATTTCTATTTATACTTAAACAAATTATACTTCAAAATATTTTTTAATACTTGTAATTTTATTATTATAATTATTATATATTATATATTTAATAATTACGATTTTACTGCCAATAAATCATATAATAATTATTTATATTATTTATCAATAAAATAATTGAAAACTACCAAATATAAAATTTTGATATGTTAATTTATCTAAAACTCATGTCACTGAATTATAAAAGTATAACTTTGAAAATTTAATAATATTTTTATAAAAGGATTTTATGATTCATATATATAATAAATGGAAATTTTTAAGTCTTTATCAGCTTCAATGAATTAATTAAAATTAGTTTTATGTCTGTATACTTAACTTAATTATATAATCAAAGAAAATATTTCATTTTTAACTTTATTAATATACCTAGAAGTACTGTATGTACGAGGTGGAGGTGATGGAGGTACTGTCGACCCCTGTTGATAATTGTATAAATGATTTTGATATCTCATTATTTTTTCAGTGAAAGAAGAATTTGGTGGTAAAGATCTGCGTTTTTCGATATCTGGTAGCACTTTTGGATAATTACGGCGTTTTATTGTCCTCAGAGCCTCATCGTGAGTACTAGTTCTAGATATAGTATTCATGGAAATATCAGGACTATTAACTTCAAGGCTAGTTACATTAATATCATCTGATTTCAAAGAAGAATTCGGAAGTTGTGAACCAAACGTAAGTAATCGTGGTACCATCGTTGAGGTACTTTCAGAGATTGAGGATTGTCCTTTTATTTTTAAATTTTCTGATTCTTGCTCTTGCTAAAATACACACATATTACTGAATTAGATTTTTTATTTTAAAATCTGAGCTAATATTATTTATTATTTATTATTATAGTTTTTACTAAAAATATTTTTTTGAATAGTATCTATCAAAAACGGGTAAATAAAAATACAAAAGTTCAATAAGTATAGAAAAAATAACTTCAAAGTTATATAGATCTAGTTTTTATGAATTACATAACGTACTAATGTTTTATATATATTTCAAAAATAAAATATAACATTTTGATAATAGGAAATTTTTAATCTTGTAATACGTAAAACTTGTAACAGCATTCAATATTATATTAAAAGAATTTGACAAATTTTTTTGATATATGTAAATTTTTAAATGTAAGTAAGCGTAAATTAAATATCTTTTATAGTTTAATTTTAATTACAAAAATTTGATATTTAAGAAAACAAGATATTTGTGATAAATGTATATTATTAAATAAAAAATTTATTATAAAATAAGATTGCATATTTGCTTGAAAAATTTTTTTTTAAATGTCGAATATGAAAATTTTATTTTTACTTTCAAAAATTTTTAACATTTACTTATTATTAAACGTAGATTTATTAATTCCGATTACTCAACGTGTTATTATATAAATAAATTTATTTACTAATGTATACATTATATTATTTTAATTAACGTGTTTTTATTTTTTGATAATTAATTTTAAATTGCATTTTCAAATGCATTATTCAATAATTTGTTGAATATTTATTAGAATTTTTATTTGAATTATATTGAATTTATATTCAACAATAAATAATTTTATTCAATACTTCTAATATAAAATTATTTAATATATATCTTGATTTCTTAATTTTAGAAACAAATATATAACTAATAAATCAAATTAATATTTACGAAATGTATATTGTTTACGTTCATCTTACTAAGTGTTTTCGTAGAATATATTGATGAACAGGTAAGCGACATTTCATACTCGGGTTGATTTTAGCATATAAACTACTGGCGCTACCACCAGAATCTGATTCATTTATTCGTGCTATTGATGTGTTGACTTTTTCTGAACTGTATTTTGGAATTTGATCCAATGGTAAAGGATCACTCTTCGAATGAGTATGCTCGATTACGATGATATTTGGTCCTTGTGGTTCTTCATCCTACGTAGAATTATTTTTCATTGTGATAAATAATAGAGATACATTTTAAAATAATTTTAAAAGTATAAATTATATATTTGTAATAGAGATATATTTTTAAATAATTTTAAAAGTATAAATTATATATTTGTAATAAATATATATTTTAAAACTATTTTTTCTTTTTTAAAAAAATTTTAGCATTTACAATACAGTGAAACAATAAAAATTAGAAAGTACGCCGATCTCAACAATCTACAGATTTAAATAACTATCACTTTTCTAAGTAGTTCTTTTTGTTAAGACAAAAATAAACTGCCTTCAAAAATTTATGTTAATTAGATGCTAAAAGTTTAGTGGGCTTGATTTTTGTTACTGGCATGCTTTTATTATAAAGATTTCAAAAATAATATATGAAATATCACTTACAAAATAATTGTCTGAATGTGATTCTTGAAAATTTATTTTCAAGGATAATTAATAAATAAAAATTTTTATATCAAATTAGTACGAAGAATTAACAAACATAATTTATATTCATAGAAATTTCTCCAGCATATTGTTTTAAAATATTTATAAAATATTATTCGTACTTAATAAATCTGGCAGATAATTGTAGAATAACACATTATGTAGATAAATAATATTATATAATAAAATAAATTATACATTAATGATAATAATGTTATAATAATATTATTGTATAAACTATATATATATAATACCTAAAAATGTATGATATCTAATAGGAAAATAAGAAATACAGAATTTTAATATAATATAATCATATGTGACATGATGAAATACCACTTTATTAATAATTTTTAAAGTACATATATATAATGGAAAATAAATTTTGCAAATTTTTATTTAAAAAAAAAATTTGAAAAATACTGATATATATATTGTAGAACATATAAAACGGCTTACCATATTAATTCGCTTAAGTTCTCCTGTCTGAAAATCAGTGGGCTCACAATATTCAGTTCCGATCATAGTAACTGCATCTTCAAGTATGTCAAGATACTCGCTTGATGCTCCAGTTTTTGTTAATTCAACTGGAATTTGATTGAGCACTGAATCAGTGCGAGCGGCAGGTGTCGCATCAACTGCTACTGAGATTTTTGATATATTTTCAGTCTTATGAGCGTTACAACTAGGTTCCATATGCTGCATGCAGATTTGATATTTGTCTTTACATAATGAACTGTCAAAATCTTGCACTTCTAAACATTCGTTATTATTTCTACGTTGATGTTGAAATTCTTGCTTCATTATTCTTTCGTGGTGTTCACGTTGTAGAGTTTCACGAGTTTTACGCAGAAATCTGGGTGAACATCTAGAAAAAGACAATATACAATAATTTATAAGAATAAATATGTAAAGAAACATATTATAAAAAGCTTAAGCTTGTTTACTAACAGTTATATTTGCTTTTTTATAATTTTTGAGTATGTTTTTTAAATATATAGTAAGTATAAATTATTTTTTAATAAACATGCAAAATACTAAAACACTTTATTCGTTATAGTTCTCTTTCCTGAACACTTACTCTTTCGAGTAGCTTTGTTATATAATTAACATTTTCTAGTGACAAAAAATTTTAGTAAAAATATGTAAAATAATAATAATAATAATGGGAAAAAGATAAAAAAAGTATATCGCGATAAGTTTTTAAGAAAAAGCAGAAAAGAAAAGATAATTTAAAAACAGATCTCAAATTACACATGCAAAACTGGTAAAAATTGGATTCAGTTTTTTTAACTGCTCTCATTAAGTACAAACTCAATAAGAACAAAGATTGGAAGTCACCGATCATTCGGTAACAATTTTGTCAGTGTCAAACAACTCGGACTAAAAAATATCAGGTAGCATGCAGTAGATGACTAAAATATTTCTAGATAATTTTCAGTATTAATAAATGTCTACTTCAGATTTCCATATATATACTTCTTTCTCTTTTTCTTTCGCTTATTTTCACCTTTTTTGTATAAGACTTTTGTACCGTGGTTACAATGTAAATAAATCTGTTATTAATTAAATCTCACGTCTATTTTTCGCATTTAGCTATTATATTTCTTGGCTTTTTTAATCTTCGTTTTTTCGAGTGTAAGTTACCGGATGTCAATGTTATACGAATCATATGAAATCAACCTCGTCAGAAATTTTAATATAAATATATATGTGGGAATATGTGAAATGATTATGGATTGTTCTTGATTAATATAATTTAATAACATAATCAATTAAATAATAATATGATTATACAAGAATGTATTATAATAGTTTATCTTCTATAATAATTATGTTTCTTTTAACTTTATAAATTATTGTAAATAATAAATAATAACAATGTTTTCTAGGGAGGCCTCCACTAGACTGAAAACCTCTATCGGGTTAGCTTAAATGAAATACACCCTCCTGAATATAATGTCGTTCGTTATTTAACGTAATGCACATACATATAATATATGCGCTCACTCACATATTCATACTATCATAATAATCTCATTCCTACATACATATGCGACTTTTCTAAATAAAATATCTCAATTATAAATTTAATCTTGAAACAAGAAATTTATATAAAAAAATTAATATGATATTAATCTTTTATACTGACCCATTAACTATATCTTTATTTATAACACTATTTTAATATAAATATTATATTTTATATTTATTAATAATTATTACATATCGTACTATTTTTATAAAATCTATTTAATTTTTAATAAAAATACTTTATAAATTATTCATAATAGAATTTTTAAAATGTTTTATTATTTAAATATTGATCAATACATGTTTAAATATATATGTAATTTAGAATAACGTAAATATATATTCTTTAATCACTTATAATAATGGAATCATCTGGTATTCAATATTTTTCAGATATATAAAAAAATATCTAAACATTAAAGGCAAAATATTCATGGAATATACCATCATATAGCCTGAACGAAGAAAAAAAAACAAAATAATTTTTTAACCTTGTCTTTTCTATCAATTTTATGAAAATAATAATAGTGTGATGATAGTATGATCGTATATATATTGTAATTTAATAGTAAAAAGAAATTAACAAAATACCGTCAATTAAAAACGAAGAAATTCCTACCAATCGTGACAATATAATGTTTTGAACTGTAGCCATTAGAAAAATTAAAATAAATGATGGTTCAAAGAGACTTCATAATTGTTGTATTAATCGGATGATATTTATTGATACGTTTTTAGAAATATAAGATGTTAACTAAGATTTTAAAAATTAAAATATTTAAAGACCCAGGCAAAAATGTTTTAACTTAAAAAAAATTATATTATATTGAAAATTGTATTGAATTTGAAAAAAAGCATTTTTATAAGCATGTATTCCAAAAAATTAATATAAATATTTTATATGAAACAGAATAAAACTTTTTTACGGAAACTATACATCCTTTTAGTACGGAAATTAAGCTTACTTCTATCTGTGACTTTTCTTAATAGATTAATATTTGTAAAAAATATATCTACATAAGAATTTGACCGATAAGATTTTCCGTGGCAAAATTTTATAAAATAAAGTTTATAAAAAATCGTTTAAATCGTTGATTAATAAATTATTACTAATTATTCTATTTCTGTTTCTAATTACGTTGACCTAATTTGAATGTAAAACACCAATATTTTATTCTTTTTTAGTTAAATATAAAACTTTAATGTGCATAAATAATATACCGATAAATTTTGATTTTTCATATAGTATTAATACGTATACTATTAAGAGTATTTTACAAATATATAACACGAACGGGACATATTATAAATGTAAATCGTTTAAAAGTAAGTTCAAAATTTCAGTCAATAATATTTGAACTAGAAGACTTTGTTTACTAATAATGTTTTACATTATGACTATATTGATTATGCTATTACTTATTCTCAGTTGGCAAAAATACTACTTCGTTATTGAAACACAACGCAAAGAAGTACAATCACGTTCAATAAATGAGAGTTGGTTAATTGAGATTAGTAACAAAACATGATAATTAGTTAATATTAATATTGGTTACAATTACAAAAATTGAACAAAATCCGCAACACACGGAAAATTATATAAATAATAAATGAGATAGTGTAAAGTAAATAAATCAATCAGAATTAGACTGTGTTAATCTGAAATCAAACATTGATTTTGTTATTTCTTTTGAACTCTTTTTATATAATTTCCTTAAGGGAACTTAGTACACTTTTTATATTCATATTATATCTCTATTTATATATATCTCTATATATTAATTGTATGAGAATATCGAGAATGTTAGTATTGCATATACATTGAAAATTAATGAAAAATTATTTTAATTATATAAGAAATTCTAAAATACTCCAGCATCATAATAATTATTAATTATCTACCTATGAACGATTTCCTGTTGGATCCACTCTCTCACTTTGACCTTCGTATCAATTGTTGAAGCTGAATTCTCTCTAGATCTTCTACCAAAATTTGAATTATTGTCATAAGCTTTATCATTTTTTATGAGTTCATGAATATCAGGTTTGCTGGAACTGTTACAATAGCGTAATTCTCGTTGTTGATCTATTTTACTTCCTTTTGATGTTTTTGTTATCGCACTTATAGAATTTTGTAACAGATTACTTGAGTTTCTTTCATTATGAACGTTTTCTGGTCGTTGACTTAATATTCGCGTTAAATGATTATTAACATTGAAGGCTTTATTACGCATCTTTTGACGCTTATGATAGATGTATGCTAAGGCTATCGTGTTAATTACAAGAAAGACAATACCGAAAACTATAACTAACGAAACAGCTGAGCTATTTCTAAGTGAATTTTCATTATTCTCCTTATTGAACTCCTGTAATAATTATAATATAACAAGATTAAAAAAGAGAAATATCTAATAAATTGATAAAAATAAAATATTTCACCTCTGTAAATTAAGTAAAGAAATATTTATTGATAATATAAAATTATTTATAAAATAATATAAATATTTTTATTATTTGTATTAGAAAATTTTTTTTAGTGCTATGTATAATTTATTTTTTTTATTATATTTTATTTATTTATTATACAATCAACGATTATTTTCTTAAATATATATAAATTTAATAAAATATAATTTTATATGAATTCATTATTTATTGAATAAAATTAAATATAAATTATGTTCTCAATATTACTAAGAATTAATTTTTTTAAATAAATTTAATACAATGATGTTTAATTTTTTAGGTTGGATTCTTCGTATGTAAAATAGCCTTTGCAATTATACGATGGCTGAAAAAATATAAGTTTAAATTCATGAGAACAGATCGATAAACCACCTTATTTTATAGGTAACAAGTACTTATACTTTTCTATTTAAAAACTTCAGTTTCAATTCGAAGATATGCTAGAAAATTTTATTTTTTACCCATTTATTTCTTGAAAATTTTTATTATTTAATATAACATTATAGTTTCCTGATCCAATACTAATAATTTCATTCACACATTTCTAAAAGTAGTACATTAGTCGGTAAAATGAAGAATTTTAGTTAAGCACAAGAATTTCATTAGATGTCATTATTTTGCAAATTATTTTTAACGTGTTATCATACATGTATCCATTCCTTTTTTCTACAAAATTTTTTTCAGAACAAGTTTAGTCAACGTATCTGATCTCATTACTGGCACACTTGTCTTATTATTAGGTACCACGCTACTGTCACAGTGGCTTTTCTTATCTGAGTGTATATCCCTTGACAGTCATCAAGCATCATGTAAATATCTGCAGCTCTTTTCACTTTTACGTATACAATTTTGCGCACGTTATCACTTATCTTGTCAGTACCACCGTTTATGCACTTCTTATTTCACCTTCTCGCAACTTATTAATTCTAGGTTTTGTGCGCTTTGTGTACTTTGTCTTCACCATCGTACACTTTCTAAAAATTTCCATTAAATCTATATTTTAATTAAATACAAACGAATATTTAATCTTATAAGGATTATACTGTGTACACAGTAGTTGTAACATAATTAAGGAATTAATTTTTATATAATAAGAAATATTGAAACAACTTATTTATTTCTTCACTTATTCTGAAAAATAATAATTACGAAAGAAGCTTTTATTTATGAAATTATTATACGCTATTTTTACAACTCAGTCTCCCAATTTTTACCGACAGATGAGGATGTATACAATAGTTCAAAATTTTCTTGTAAATACTAAGTAATGCGGATGAGAAGACGGCTTCAACAATAAAATAATAAAATATTATCAAATAATTATCGAAAAAACCAAATTGTATTTATAAAGATATAAATACTAGCGGTTCTTCGGTTCTTCAATACCTTAATTCATCAGTTTTATGTGAATTAGATATAAAGAGATAAATCTAAATAAAAAGAGAGTAACCAATATTACTATGTTAATCTGATTGTTATTATCATTATTGATTGATCAATCTTCACGTTTTTAACGAATTTTCTTCGTTTCGGTCTTTTCTAGATTATTAATTATCTTTCTAGTAGTTGAAGTGATCAACATTATGTTTACTTGGATCTTATTTTTGACTTTGTATTACATTTAACAGAAAATAAACTCTTCTCTTCACAGCTGCTTCTACAAACTTCAGTATAATCATAATTTTTCTACTTTTTGTACAGTAATTTTTTCATTTACAGAGATGCTTTCATAATTTTGCTTTATTACTAATTTTTGTATAACTATTTTTATCACTGTAAATTAAGTGCCAACTATCAAGTTGATATTTTGTGTCCTGTTTATGGCTTAAATAAATACACGTATGATATTAATTATCATTTTCAGTATTGTATTTCTGAACTATCGAATAAATTTAGGTTTTAACCATTATAAGTATTCTTCTTAATAGATCTTATCTCAGCAATTACAGCTCAATGTGTCTTCCTTTTCAATCAGGTACAGACGGAGCACTTCTATCAACAGTAGCTCTCTTAAAACCTATTATAGAACCGTGTAATAGCATGGCTACTAATATTTACATTTAAAACACATTTACAGTTTAAAATGCTGATTACAAATAATTTAATCGGTAATAACATTCTTACAAATGTGTGTGTGTGTGTGTGCAAATTATTACGTCATTCCTATATGTGCAGTAATTAATCGACGAATAAATCTAAACATAAAAAATTTATAATATACCGAAATTGACATAACAAAATATTTAGATATTACTTAACACAAAAACGTAAATTATATTAGTTTTTTCATTTTTTTGTAGTTAATACCAATCCTTTTTTCTAAGCAATCAGTAAATATCCTTAATAATTTTCTTAATTTATTTTTGCTATTATTAATATATCATCTGCCTAGATTAAAAATCTTATACTTTCTTTATCTATATTTATACTTACACTTTTGAATCATTTAACTCTCTCTCTCTCTCTCTCTCTCTCTCTGCCATTCATACATTGAAAAAAGTTGAAATCATAGAACAACTTCTTATTGATCATCTTTTAAACATAAAGGTTATTATTGAGATTTCTTTAAATTAAAAAAAAAAAAATTAAATTTTCTGCATGTGCTATTTGTATTTTTACTATATTCTACATAAATATTTGTAAAATTGCCATAGAAAAATAAAGTAGTACCACCAAAGTATAAACTTTAGTTATTTTATTTTTTGTTACATTAGTTTCAGGCATTTGATTAAATATCATGCATATTTTAATCAATATTATCCAAAATATATTTTCGTATATTTTGCGTCGCGATATTAATTCATTGTATTTTATTATATATATATTTTTTATAGTAAATGGAAATATTACTTATAGTATCTAATGAATTTACTGGCCTTGTTATCTAGATCTAATTTCTATGCCTAGATTACATTTAAATATCTTCACAGCTTTTATTTCTAATATTTACGGAAGAAAACCGTAACACTTATATAGTGCTCATTGTTAGATCGTATTTTACGTTTAACCTTATATTTTCTTACTTCAGTATATATAAATTTAAAAATACAACAAAGTTATTATTACTTAAATCTTTCACTATAAAATAAATCGATAGCTTATTGAAACAGTAAGTTTAAATATAACCTTAAATAATTATTAATTATTTTAATGATTTACCTTGAAACTCAAATATAATATCTTTATATTATAATAAAAGAAGCAATAAAATTTTGAATGAAATACAAATTTTCACTTACTTCAATGAGTAACCATGCAACAAGAATTTAATAAAAGCATAATTCATGCATAAAATGTGGATTATTTTTTCAATTTCTAAAAATCTATTAAGAATGTGTGTATAGTTATATATACTTTATATATAACAGAAATCCGAATTTCTATATTTATTGAGATTTTGCATAAAATTTACGCTATTTATTTTAATCATTCATAATTTATTTCTTGGTACATGATTTCCGAATGTATCTTCTAATGTATTGGAATAAACTCAAAGGTATATGAATCGATTGATGTATAAGATTTGAATATAGTTAGTAGTAGTTATTTTATTGAACAGTGTATATATGTTTATAATATATAAAACATTATTTAACATATTTATAGTTTACATGCACGTTTTATATTGTTTTAATATTCCGATATATCTTCATTATTTATTACTTTAGTTTAAAATCTGATTGCTTTCTACTTTTATCTCTATCCTGTTTCTTTTTAAAATAATCCACGTTTTATGCTTTTATTAAATGCTTGTTGCATGATTATTTATTGGAATAAGTGAAAATTTTATTGCTTCTTTTATTATAATATAAAAATATTATATGTAACTCATATATATATATATATATGTATATATATATAAATATATTCTAAATATATACATATATGTAAAATATTACATCTGTAATATTTATTAAAATTGAAAATATGTAAACGTTTTGTATAAACTTTATCTTCATAGAATACATAAAAAAATATAAAATAAATCTTTAAAATGACAAACAATTTTTTTTGTATTTAAAGAAAAAAATTTTATAGATGAACTTGCAATTAATTGCACACAAATTTATTATTAAATTTAAAATGAACAGAATTTATTTTACAAAAGAAGTCCATATTCAATAGAAAAATAGATTATACACTGATAATTTCCTGTAAGTGATATACAAAAAATATTGATGAAAATATCGATAATAATACCAGATAGTAGAAAAATTATATTCTTTATACGCATTGAAAAGTTGATTGTTCGATACCTATTAGAAAAATTAAATTTTCTCACAATAGTATAGCAGAAATTTTTATCTCTTTAAAGAAAATTCAATTGTATTATAAATCTAAAATATATTATAATTTAATTGATTAAAAAGTCAAAATTTAAATTCATATAAGTATATCTATTGATAGTAAGTTAATAATTTTAGAAAATATAATTTTTAAAAAGCATTACAATTTAACTAATAATTAAAATTTAAAAATTATATACTAGTATTAATCGTTTAATTCTAATTACAATGTTAAACTGTTAAAAACTGCAACAGTTTAACCTATTAATTAAATTTATTCCTATTATTTAACATTTACATGACGTTCAATTTCTAAACCGGAAAATGTTAAATCAATTTGACAAGACATTCTTTTATTTGAAGGCATACAACACCTAATATAAAATTCATAGAAAAATTCATGTAAAAAAATAATTCATTAAAAAATTTTTTTTATTATAAATTTATTTTGAATATTACAATATCCCAAAAACTATTACACGTATTATTTCTTATTATATCAAAAAAAAATCTTATCTTATTATTTCAAAATCAACTAAATTAGATTCGTGATTTCTTAAATATATAAAAATTCTAATTTGTTTAAATATCTTCTTTTTTATTTTAAATTAAAAATAGTCAACCAGTTGATGGAAAACTGTACTTTTTATATTCATGTACTTTTTTAATTGTTTCTTTATTATTCATTTAAAGAATTGGTATTTAAAATACTTACATCTTTTAAAAATATAAAAAAATTTTTATTTTCCCGAAAATGATTATTATATATACATATATAATTTTAATAAATAACAAATTAATAATAGGACTATTTATGTTGAATAACTAAATTAATAATATAATAATTAATAATTAAAATGAAACATACAATAAATAAATTCATAGCTTCCGATAAAATGATAATTAGATAAAAAATAAAATAGGTATATAAAGTTTGAATATTATAATTTGAAAAACAAATGATTGTAAAAAAGGTTGATAAATAAATATATGGATTTTCGAAAATAATTTTTTTAATATATTACTATTTAATTCTTATTCACTTTGAATCTTCTTAATAACATCGATTATAATATATTTTAAGAATTAATCGTATTATTTTTTTAAATAAAATCTTTTTTTCATAAATTTAAAAAAGTAAAAATTCTGGATAATTTATAATAAATTTTTCTAATTCATATCAGTTTCACACATTATCTACAGTAATATTCTAATTACCGATACAATCTTGTATAATTATTTTGTTAAAAGCACAAAAGTGAAACGTGTATAATATTATACATTTAGAAATCTTTAAAAAAATGTTTATACTCACATTACTTTTGTTAGTCTTTTGATCTCCAAGATTTGACGGTGACTCAAATTCATTGTTTGTGCCATTATCACGAGACCTATGAACGTTAACAGACATTTCTATCGTTTCATTTGCATTATGCCGATCAAAAATATCAAGAAGTTCTGGACGCGGACGTTTTGTAGTTCTATCATAAAAGTCTGATATTGCACTCTTGGGACGCCTCAATAAATAAGGAACTTCCTGATTCCAAAACTCCATTTCTGAGATTCGATAACGATGACCAATCTCAGGTGGTATCACTATAAAAAGTTCAAATGTAAGTGATATTATTTATATTTTTAAAGTAAATTCAAACAATTATGATAAGCAGAAGTATAATTATAAAAAGAAAGTCTTTATTAAATTTATATAAATAAAAATTACTTTTTTTATATAAAGTGTTTTTAAGATTTTTTTATTTTTTTTATTTTAAATACGAAAATTATATGAAAAAAATTTGACAATATATAGAAAAAGTATTTAAATTAATTTAAAATAATAAATAGAAATATATTACTACAGATAAGTATTTTAACAATTAATGTAAATCTAAATTTTGAATAGTAATTATCATTATAAAATTATTGAATCGATTTATTAACGAAATTATGAACATCATAAAAAAATAACTGTATTGAAAGTATTTTATATTTATATATAATATTTATATTTTTAATAAATATTAAAATTAATAATCTTAATTACGAAAATTAATTACTTTAAACATTTAAATTGTATAATTATATAATATTTAAAGTTTTCTAGTATTCAACTAATATCTGTTTATTAAGATTATTTAAATTTAAATTACTAGTCAAATTATTAAAATTTATATGTAATAATTATTTTTTATCATTCAAAATAAAGATATAGAATAACAATTTTTTAATTAAAATATGTCTTGTAAAATAGTATTAAAATTTAAATAATTATTTTTATAACTTTAATAAAAAACTTTTCATTTTTTTATTTAAAAATTTTAATTTAATTTCATTAATATCGTTATAGCATCACAATTTCATAAATATATCATAATATAAGAGATAAAAAAAGATGATGTTTCAAATGGATTGCGAGAGGATTCTGAAAGTTCTTTTTAGAAATTACTTATATATTTTAATGAGGAAGTGACTTACTAATATTTAAATATGACTGAAAATGAGGATCATATTTTGGCCATTCAATGTTATAAGATGAACTTAATTTATATTCGCCCCTCGAATGAGATAAACGTCGTACTGTTAGTCCATTATTGTTAGGATTCCTAAAATAAAAAATTATGAAAAATTTTTTTTTAAGCAGAAAATTATTTTAATTAAATTATACGTGAACTTGATTTTTTAAAAAGACTAAATATTATAACTGTATAATGTATTATGATAATATTTAAAATAGTAAATTTTAATTGACCATGTTAGAATTGCAATTTATAGTTTTACGCAGGAGTTTAATGATTTATTCTAGTTAGTCTAGAATTACAAAGTTATCGCTAAAGTATTGATTTCATACTTTTTTGAGAAAATTTCATTATAATTTACATTAAATGATTTAAATAAAAATAATATAAAATAGGTTTTTGTTAAAAATATAATTGTTTTTATTATTTTTTGTATTGAAAATAATACTATAAAGTTTTAGTTTAATATATTTTTAGCTAATTATTGATTGATCAAAATATAATATTTAACATACATACGATTTTTTCAGTTTTGTGATATTCTATATAAAACAATTATAAGTTGATATTACAGATTATAATTACTAAATAATAAAACATTGAATGAGGAACTTGAAATATGAAACTATTATTTCAAATATATTATAAAGATGACTTGCTTAATAAATATATGAAGGATTTCGATAATGAAGATGTTCATGATATCATGCCACTGCATGACCCGCTATAATTACGAATTATTTGAAAAATTGTAAGAGATACTTGAATTATCATACCCATAGAGGCATCAGAGATTAAAAGTATATCGAAAATGTTACGATTTTCAATTGAATTAAATTTAAATTATTTTTAAAAAAATAATGATATATTATTATTAGAATATATATAAAAATAATATATACGTATAGTGGAATAATATATATATATATATATATATATATATAATATATATAAAGATAAAAGATGTTATATAATACTTTATAATAAATATTTATTTATATACCATATTCTAAAATTGCACAAGAAACATATTTATATATAAACTATTATTATTATTAGTATAATAGATTACAGCGGTATTATAATGATATTACAATAATATCAAGATTATGGTTAAGCTATAGAAGATATTGATTTTTACACAATTAATACTTATATGCAATATTCATTTAATTATAATGCAGAGTTACTAACTTCTGCGAAAATTTCTTTATTTTGATATACCTTTTATCTTAAAACCAAAAAATTAATATTACAAGTAAAATGTTCATTATTTACATTTAAAAATTTTAAATTTCAATCTTATAATTTGGAAATTGGTACACTGTGTATTTACGCTTAAAAATAAAAGAAGGAACTTATTCACGACTATATTACTATAATTTCGTTAATTATATAAAATTCTGATGAATGAGATAATAAACCACTATATTAAATACGTAGAGAAAGATTACGGTATCTAAAAAGTAACTGATAATTGGTGTTGGATGTATAGACATGTAAAAAAGAAAAGTGGAAATATAAAAAGTACATGAATTAGCATTATGTATAAACCGTAAAAAATGGCTCATTTTATATAAAATGAATGATGGATGACATTGCAAAGTGTAATGAGAGAAGCAAATAATTGAGTAAAAAGTAATAAAAGTGTACGTAAAAGAGAAGTAAACCAAGAGAATCCTGTTGTTTATGAGTATATAATGGTGGGATACAGCACTCACAGTCGAGAGAGAGAGAGAGAGAGAGAGAGAGAGAGAGAGAGAGAGACTATAACAATAAACTAAAATGCACCAACATATATCCAAATATCGCTACGTTTGTTATATGATAGCAGGACATGTTTAAGAAAAATCAAACCATCGTTGAAAACCCTTTTCAAAGAATACGGACGTGCTTTCTCATGAATGACAAATCCGTTCTTCACTCAATTAAAATACTAGCAAAACGTCTCTCAAAAGATACGTGCATTAAATATGACGCTCTATAAGATTACTTGGACTTTGTCCACATTATGTCTAAGTAAGCTAGTTGTACAAAGAAATTCTTCATCAGTTAAAATGAAAAAAGTTAAAAATCAGAAAAATTGTGGCTTGCAGAAGTATTACACAGTATGGTGGAAGATTTGTACGAAGTTCTTTTGATGTTACATATAAAACAAGATCAAACTTAGTTTTCCAACCAATGTCCTGCTGATTTACGACTATTATTCGCCATGTATTAAATAGTATATATAAATAACAATGTAATATAGCTCAAAAAGAATCTTTGGAAAAGTAAAATACATGCAACTATTGATATACTTGATTGTCCAATTAATCAGAGATTGTATGAAGTTTCGTATTAAATATAATTAGATTGTTAGCTATGTTTCAATTTGTATACTAAGTAATTTTAGGCTCATAGAGATACATTTTGTATTTATTTTTGTCAGAAACAACAGAGTTTAAAAATTCATTAACTATCGATGAAAATATGTTATTCCATCACATATTATTTACTGTGTGGATTTCATACCATAATAGAGGATAAACGTTTAATGTTAATATAGATATATTAGAGTTTGTATTTATTTGAATAGTATATACAATATTCAATAATAATTATACATCTTCAGTAATTATACAAGCACTTAAATCTACAGCCATTTTTATAAAAATACAAATGGTATCATTTTTTCATAAAATTAATTGTGTTATAAATTTTATTATTGAATAACTAGTATACTATATATCTTGCATAATTAATAAGAAATCACGAATGCATTTTTTTACATATTATGATTTCTTATAATTTTATAATGAAGAAATGAAAATATATGATAATATCTGATATTTATGTGTATAAACATTAAAATTTCTGTCAATTTAACTTTTAGACAGTATTACTATTATTCAAGTTTTTATTGATATCAGTGATAAAAACTAACATCAATCATATAATATTGTCTATGCTCTATTTTTATATTATTTTCATAATTATAATAATGGTATATAAATCCAAACAAAACTCATCAAGCTCATCAATATGAAAACAAAAGCTGTCTTTTAATTCTTTTGTAACTTGAAGTAGAAACTATTCTCTTTATTCATTTTTACCCGAAGAAAATAGTTTTTTTCTTAATAACAGTTTTTATATAATATATAAAAAATTTATATTTTAAACAACTAAATATGCTTATTTATTATTTATTTATTTATTTATTTACATAACAATAATATGCACTAAAATATATTATATTTGACATTTTTACCATTTTGCTAACTGTACTCATTTATATTTTTCTCGAACATTCTTCATTTATTATATCCTACATAATGAAGGAATCTTTGTATTTATTCTGTTCTTTAAAATATTTAATATTAATTAAAATTTTGTAATTTTTTCTTTTATATAATCATTTACGAGACAGAATATCGGAAAACGTATGAAAAGTGTATGCGGTGTTTATTTCGTATAAATACCCGAGATAATATACTTGTTGCGGATTTAATTTTTAAAACAGATAATTAAATATACAAAATTAATACACGAATTAGAGCAAATATAGTGACAAAACAATGAACTATAAAAATGAAGATGTGCGATTAAAGAAAAACCTAATAACTAAAGAAGATTGCTCTTACATAGCACAAATGAGAATATACTCTGGTATAGTTTAAAAAGCACCATCTATTAGATCTATCAGATATTATGTATTTTTCTTTTTTATAATAAAAAGATGTTTTGAAATTAAAGTGAATTTTACCATAATAGATACAAATAGAGAAAGTTACCAAATATTGAATATTATTGTCAATACTAAATTTTGAAAAATCCGATGGTCGGGCATTGTTTAACTTTTTATTAAGATCAATAGTAAAATGGATTATATAAATTACAATCAATCTTAAATTTTTCATAAATGTTAAAAAAAAAGAAAATATAAACTTCTCAATTTAATAAAGCAAATATCTTTCTATCAGTTTACATTTTTGTTTTGGAGTTAAATACAAAAAAATTTATTTTTAATAAAAAAACTATTGGTAGATAAATGCATATCCCACTTACCCATAGTAGGCAAAATTACACCACCAATCCATAATTGACTTCGAAAGAATTACTTCGCTATTATCGTACAAGCCACTAATGTGATAGCCTTCAATATCGAATGGGATACCAAGTACATAAGGTAATTCTTCACCATATACGGTATGTTGGATCTGTTGCTAAAACATTTCAATTTTACATTATTTTTAACAAAATATCCTGAGCTTAATATTTATTTTATTATCCTAAATGATTTAAATATTAAAGAATATAATAAAATTTTTTATATATTCTATTTAATTTTTAAAAAAATTTTGCTGAAATAGTTTTGTTTATAATGTTTGTTATAAGTTTATATTGAAAGTATATACAAGCTTAAACTTAGTAAAGTCAAACTTAACAAAAAAATCTATTTATATTGTAAAGAATGCTTTAAGAAAAAAAAACTAACATCAAATTATTAAATAATACTAAACTACAATATAATTTTTTAAAAACTAATATCAAGCACGTTTCAGTTAAATTTACAATATCACGAATTATTAAAATTACAAAAATTATTTATTAAACAATAATAATTACAGACAAATTATTAAAATTAATAATTTACAATTTAGTAAAAAAGTTTAATATTTTATAAAAAAAAATATATATTTACTTTGCTTTTATTAAAAATGTTAATCTTATCTTAAATTTTCAGCAAATTATTCTGTACTTAAAATTAATTAAATTCTTAACTTTTTAGGTAGAAATTAAAAATTTATTTAAGATAATAGATATTATATATTTTGTTTTAATTATAATACATATACATATATGAATATTTATATTTTTATTAAATTATATTAGCATATTAAAATATGATAGCTGCTTTATCACATATATAATTTGTATAACTTTTTGATTTTTATTTAATTTTACCTATTATATATTTTTGCACAAAATAAGGATGTCAGCATTAAATAAATTATTAATTAAAAGTTACTATATTTAATAATAATTGATATATTTACTAAAAAAAAAACATTAGAAATTGAATACTTGATATTTTATTCGTAAAAATTTTATAATTATAAATGTAGATTAATAAATTACACGTAAACAACATTCAAGAACATAATTTTTTTATTGATTCAATTAATGTATTAAAAAAATTCAGTAAATAAAACGTGTCTGAAAAATACAGAGTATAGAAATTGAGAAAGATAGACAAATCTTGGACCTTACACGAAAACTAAAGAAAAATTAATAAAGACAAAATTAAGAGAAAAGAAAAATATTACGCTATTATAGAGATTAAAATATACAAAAAAAAATTTAACTTTCTTAAAAAAGTTTTATTTTGTTATATAATGTTATTTGCTCGTATTTCTTTTATCAAACATTGCTCATACAAAAAATCTTCCCTTTCATTCAGACGCTTGCACAGGTGCACAGACTGAGTCATTCTGTACAATACTGATCTACCGGAAATTGATGCAAGTACAGAAACATACGTGAAAAGAGGACGGCCTATTCATAAAGATAAAATCTATGATATATATCTGATAGTTTATATTGTAATCAAGACGCGCTAGGTCAAACTATCCAAAAGAAATCTGAAAACTAGTATAGAAATCCTAGTTGCAAAATATATATGAAGAAAAAATTAGAATTGGAAAATAATAAATTAACTAAATAAATAGCATATTCACTTTTTAAGATTCCTCAAATATATACCACATTTATTCAGGAGTTTAACGACTATTCGTCATAAATAAAATTTTATAAATTAATCAATAATTTTAATTATAAAATACTGATAATATTAACGATATATGCATAAATGAATTACCGTTTAGAAAAATAAGATGTATTATATCTATCAACAGTAATATATTACTTTTAGTATAATTTCGAATGTTTAAATTTATTTGTGTGCATCCTTTTAATAATAAATTTGATATTTTCCAGTCTATAAAAATTCTTAGAAATATATATTTATTAAAATGAATTAACGAATTATAAAAAAGTACTAATGGTAAATAATTAAACATTGTATTTAATATTGAATATTATAAATTACACTCTAAATTTGATGCACTGAATATATATAAAATTTTAAAAAAATATACATAAAAAATTAGCATTTTAAATTTTTTATTTTACACAATGTAATATTTATTGACATTTATTACTTATTACATTTGTATCCTCGTTTATACTATCTTTAACATTGCTATGTTTGACTCAAATATTTCTAACAATTTTATGTATTTAAAAAAATAGTTTAATTTAGAAAAATTTAATATTTATAAACACATAATTGCGTTCATATACTAACAGATACTGACACAAATTGAAATAAAAAATATCATTAAATTCATACAAAAATAATATATTTTCAATATATTACTTACATGTAAGTTTCCCATATCAATATCTCTTAAAAATCTTTGATGAGAGAAGACGTACATAAAACTGTTGGTGTTCATTTGGGAATGAAAATTTGCCATTGATATAATTGGTGCTACAACTCCACTATCTGAAATGACTTCAAGAGTAAGATCGCGATTACACTGGTATTTGTCATCTATGTGTGACTGGTCAGACCTATAAAGCCTCTTCTCCTCATAATGCTCAAGAATTCTTCGTAAAATGAGTTCGGCTTCCAGTTCATGGGTGGCCTGTTAAAATTAAAAATTGATAGTATATTGTTGAGTTACGTAAGATATTTTTAAAAAAATGATGAGAATAAATTTAAAATAATCCAATATGTATCTGTTATTATTATTTTCACTATTTAATATTTTACTGATTAATGAAAAAAATTTTAACATTTAAAAATTTTCATAAAAAAATATAAATATTTTATGAATATTAAGAAGGAATTTTAATGAATGTTTTTAAAAGAGAATACGAAATTCACAATTTTGTTTAGATATTAAAAAACTGATATTTGATAATAATTTCAGAAACTAGATCTTTCATTGACTCGAATAGGAGAGTTATAATACTGAAATTATTATTAAATAAACCCTATTACTGATGTTTTTAGAAATTCAATATAATTTAATTACCTTGACACTATCACGGATAATTTCATCTCTGCTTGAGTCACTAAGTCCATCAAGCAATGATATTCCAGGAAGAACGTGAAATTTCTCCAGTTGCGTCACACCATACATAAGGTCAAACCTACAAAATGATATTCAGTTACAATTTCATAAATTTTGAAATTGTTTTATCATCTTTGATCAAATAAATTCAATTGAAGAAATAAATTTTTATTTAAAAATTAATTCTTGTATTATTTGCTTTCTTATTTTTTTATAATTAATATTATATTTTACATTTTAAATCGAGAATAAAAAAATTTTTTAAATCTTTGAATGGTAAGTAATTTAAGAACATAATATATTTATTTAATAAAATTAATAATCATATTATAGATTGCATTCTAAAATTTTTCAGGAAATTTAATACCACCCAATTATTTTAATATCAACTAAATAAATATATTTAAAAAAATAGTGTAAATGAATTCACTGACGATGGATATAATGTTTTTTTTCTGTATAATGTGTTATATATTAATATTTAATACACTTTAAGTGAATTTATTAATAAAAATCAAAAAATGAAAATTTTTATTTTGTAGAACGTGAAAAAAGGAAACTATTAAATATATGATTTCATTAAACATAGGTATTTCGTTACTATAGTTTTGTATAATATAAATTGCTGAATTTCTTACGAAATCTTATTAAATAAATTAAAATTCTAATTAATCTAAGTTAAAATTCTTAATTGTACAAATATAATCTAAAGCTATACCAAAGCTTAGTTTATACATTAAACGATTCTATTTCTGTACATACTTTTCAAAACGTTGTGTATTCGTCATTAAGTTGAACGGCTTGTCTGGCACAACAGCTGAATCAATTAAGGGAGCAAATGCAGGTACATATTTGGGTTTGTGTATCTTCACGTTCAGAAGATCATGCACTGAGCGATTCTTAAGACATGATGCTAATTCTTCATCATTAATTTGCGGGCAGTTCAAAGCGTACGCAACCTTCGAAACGATAATTTTTAATAATAAACAATAGGTAACAAGTTACTGCTTGTATTTTAAAATTTATTAATTTATAACATTATTCATAAAAAATTTATCGAACAGTATATTTTCTTTGATAAAAATATCAAGAGAAAAGTAATATTTGCATAATTTTGAAACAGCGTATATTATTTATATTATCTAATTTAAAAAATTTTTCCAAAATTAATTAATCTTGAAAATTCCTTTATAAAATTAAATGTTAAATTAAATAATTCATGTAGAATTATAAATAAATTCTAAAATATTAATCAATTTATTATCGCATATTTAATAGAGTATATATGTTTAAGAACTACGAATAAATTATAATATAATTACATAATTTTTCAATTAGTTACTTTTTAAAAATTTCTAATATATTTAATATTACAAAAATATAAACAATTTTCTATGCTTATTTTATATTTTAGTTCTAATAACTTGCTCAATACAATTCTTATAAAACAGAATAAACAAATTGGTTAAAAAAAATTGATTGATTTAAATATATTTAAAAATATTATTTATTGCGGTAAGTTTGTATTGATAAACGAATCGAGTAATCTTTACACATACGTGAAATTTTTCAAATGGTTTATGAAGAAATATTTTATATAATAATAAATAATAATAAAAATAATCAATAAAGAAAAAAATTGTCATTATATACTTGTACTGCTTATTCATGAACTTAAAAGAAATTGAATGTCTGTATAGAAATATTAGTATGAGTTATTATAAACATCATTAAAAATCGTATAAATATTAAAAATAGTTAGATATGTATTAAATGTAGTTTTGCTAATTATTATAGAATAAAAAAATATCTGTGAGAAACTAATTATTAATTATTAATACTTTATCTATTTAAATAAAAGTAATACGTCCTTAATTTTTTTTATGTTTATTTATTTATTTTTATATCTTTTTTACTTTTTTATTATTCTTATTGAATAAATAATTTTTGTATATACAATTATTAAACTAATACATTGATTTTTTAAATAAATTTCTAGAAATTTAAAATACTGAAAATTATGTTTTTTGTATTAAATGTCTTACGATAATATCGTTGACATTAATGAATTAAAAGTTCTAGAGATATGTAATATAATTATAAGTAATGTTTCTTAACTATAATAAGATAAAACTATTTATTTACTATATTTAAATTACAAATAAAAATAACGCACCTGTTTTGTAATTTGTAGTGGAGCTTTGCCAATTGCATCGGGATTAAGAGCAGAACCAGACATAAGAATAGCTCGTTTAAACAAACCTATTTTGAATTAGGAATTACAAATGAATTTAGAAAAAATTAATTCCTATCTGAAATCATCTTTATTTTAATATTTGTAGGTATAATGAATAAAGTAAAAAAGTTTTTCTTTTTAATAAGTGCTTTCATTTTTTTACAGACTCAATTTTTTATCGTTAAACAAATACTTATATTTTACTTAAATTTATAGATTTCATTATAAAATAAAGCTAAATATAAACTTAATTACACGATTTTTCTAACAATCTAAAAATTATAATTCTAATTATAATAAAAGATAGATTTATTTTTATAAATAGTATTATTTATTAATTCAAGTTTGAATATATATAATTAAATATATTAAAAAAAATATTTTAAGCTATTATATTAAAATATAAACAACTCATAGTTAGACCATGTAGATTGATTTTAAACACATGCTTTTTAATTGTATTCATTTAAATTGAAATAAAGTCAAATAGTTTAAATTATTTAAAATGTTTATTTTTTAATTAAAAATTTTTACAAAATAGGAATAAAATAGAGACTGATAAAATAGAGGTTTATTATAGCATAATAATGATTGATATAATTCATAAAAATAAATGCTTCAACGAAAGCCTTATTCTTTACGTAAAAACAGAAAATAATTTTATTTTTACGCGAACTTAAAAATAAAATTTTACTAATTACTCATAATTTATTATTGCAATATAATTTATTACGAATTAAAGTTTATATTTGTAATGTGTTAACAATAATATGATTTGGTTGAAATATTTAAATTATATGAATTTCAATAGAACTTTCTACATGTGTAAATATTTCAAAATGTTTATATTTCTATAAAGTTCTCATTGAATATACTGACCGTCAATTGGACTTAGTAGCAGTAAATTAACAAATACTGCGCCTGTACCGTGACCAAGTAAAGTTATTCTCTCCGAATCACCACCAAAATGACCTATATTATCTTTAAGCCAGGCTAAGGCTGCTATTTGATCAAGTAAACCAAAGTTACTCGCAGTATCGTCTTTAGTTCCAGGTCTAAGAAATCCTATTTATATGAAATAAAAAAATATTTCTGTTATTTGTAAAAACAGCATTAGAAATTATACATAAATTTTTATTTTTTACAGAAAATTTCACAAAAATTTTTATTTAACTTTTATTATAATCAGAAAAATATTGACTCAAAGACAAAAACTTAATGAGATGAAATTCAAATTTCAAATCTTATCTTTCAGATATAAGTTCAACTAATTTTAACTAATTAATAATTTCTTATAATTACTTTATTGAATCTTGAACACATAAAATAATTAAAAGAAGTGATAATAGTGAAATATGATAGTTAAGGATATAGTTTCAATACTTAAATATTTGTTATAAAATAATTATTTTTAATATTTATATATCTAATTTTTAATTAATAATAATATTTAATAATTAAAAAAAATTTTTCTTTTATATACTTAACTAATAAAATATATTATTTAATGCATTGATGAAAACATAATAATGAAATAGTATTATATTTGAACATACACAATAAATTTATATACTGAATTGAAAAAAAATTCAAAAAATGTTTTACAAATTAATAGTGATTTAGTAGCAATGCAATACAAAGTACTGATTTAAAAATGAATTACTTTTTTTTTTTGTTATTAAGCATAATCATACAAACAGAACTTTATTATTTTATTTTCAACTTTCACATTTGTTAGCGAGGCATGGAAAAGTAAATAGAAGCATGCCTCATTGCAATGTAGTACTTATCGCGATATAATATATGGGACAACAGCGAGAGAGAGAGAGAGAAGAATTTGATTGCAGAGAAGTTGTTTCCTTTTTAATCAGTGATATTTTTAGAAAAGTCGAGAATTAATTTAGATTATTTAAAATAAATTTGCAGTAGCTATCAGATGTTTGAGAACTATATAACTATTTATGCTACAACTTAGGCGCAGCATCCTTAATAAATTATAATTGTTTGGCAAGATCATCATTGAATTGGTGTTTTTACATTTTTCACTCATTTTTGTTACCTTCTAAGTTTAAAGTGAAGTAAGGTGTTCTTTTCGTGCCTTTTACCGATTGTTACTCTCTTTTTTTATCCAATTAAACAAATTATTATCAATATTAATCTCAAATATTGCATATGCGTTATGAATTAGTTAATAAAGTCATATTATACATCTCTTTTTCGGATTATCACTACAACGTTCGTTATCTTTAAATTACTGCCTACTTTAGATTTTTAATAATTTAATATGCAATACATAGTTTTTAGTTGTACTAGATAATACTGTTATTTAAAAATTATAAAACGTATGTTGACCTAAAAAATAATGACTAATTTATACCAATGAAGTGTATGCAATAAAAAGAAATATCCAAAAAGATAAAACTCTGTCTATGAATTCATGTACTCGCTACCGTTGCTACTCATCTATATCTATCAAACTAATCAGAATGAAATAAATTATCCGTGGTAATTTAAATTATATGTGTCTTAAATATTACTTTTGATCTTTATAATTATTAAACAATTTTAACATGGATAGAGTACTATAATAATAACGTGTAAAAGTTAACTTCTAAGCATAAATTCAATCACTTTAAAAATCAGTAATACTTCATTTGATATAGACTTCTTTCTCCAATATTTGAAATAAAGGAATATGTTTCAGTAAAATGTTATCCCTCCTCTTTTTCTCCCTCTCTCTCACTCTCTTTCTCTTTTTGGTATTATAATCTGAAAATATATTGATTTCAACACAGTGTTTATCATGTTTAAACTAAATAAATGTGTAAGTAAAACGACCTAAATAATAGCTCTACTACATAATATCGATAGCTTTATCAGGCTTTTTTAGATTAGTCTTTCTTGAAAGAAAACTCTAAATCTATTATCAGTTGAGAAATATTTTATCACGTCGGGTCTTGTTAAGTCTTCGTAAAGCTTTCTTGTTATTTCTTACCCGAATTATTTTTCTAGAACTTTACGAATTGGTTACTTTGGTATACCCAAGCCTCATGAAACCTGAACATAGACTTCTGGGTTCCTTCTTATTATTGCAGATTAGATTTTGGATAATATTCAGTTCAATTCTTTCTCATTTAACAAAGGAATTAGGTGCCGTCAATGAATCATTTCCATGAATTGACACGTACACCTCTTTAAAGTTCTTTTTAAATATCACAAAGCAGTTTTATGTCTATTTTGAGATATAATTTTGTTCTATTGCCACAAGTGTTTCTATTTTCCAATAGAGGCGAGTAGTCACTTAACGTTTATTTTCTTTCCTTCATAAATTAATTTCTACATTTTGGTAGAAAATTTAATAGAGCAGCCCACATTTATATGTCTAAGATTCAATTCCCTTAGTATTTGTTAGATATATTTAGCAAGCGAAAGATGTAAGCGCATGTCGGTTTATCATTTCCTTTTATCTGCTTCTTTACTATTGTTATCAGTTAAACTTGAAAAGGTTGATCAATGCCATAGCAACGGTTACCGAGTTCCGTTTAAAAGAAATCATTTTTTGAAGAAAACAATCTTTTCTAGATTGAAAAAACTAATGCTACGTCACACTAGTAATTTTCTTATGATTTTAAGTAAATGAGTGGCAAAAAAAGACATCATTAATCAAAATTGTTCTATTCGCTACCGAAATTCTTTAACATTACAATCATTTATATTTGGAAAATATATTTGTTCACTGTTTTTCATTTGTTTTTCATTTTTTTATAATTTCTTTACAAAAACATATTTAATTCCAAACTAATACATATATTTTTACATATCCTACTCATCCAGAAATCTTAATATCTAGGTAATTGAAGAATTAATTGGCTTATATGTGTGTGTATAACTATGCTCTATATTTGATTTTAATTCTTTTAATTCAGTTACGGTTCTTTATGCCCGTTATTTTCAGATAGATTAAATAAAAGTTATTCTTGAACTTACTAGTCTTTCAAAATTTGTTTTATTTTTTAGTTTTTCTATTTCTCTGTATTTTTTCATAATTTTCTTATTTCTTTGAATGTTATTGATCTTCTCAAATTTTCAAATTTTATCATTTTCAATTTTTATTTTTTAATGTATTATCGTATTTTCTTTTTCTATATTAAAATATCTCTATTGATAATGTATATGTTATTGATAGGTAGATTTATTTGTCCATTAGTTTCTTCAACTTTTTCCTCTAAATTTATTAAATTTTAATATTTCTTTTGTGTTTTATTTTTATTTATTTTTTTGCTTACATGTTTTTCTTACGATTTTTGTTCATTGCTCGTTTCTCTAAATCGGTCTTTTATTTACACTATTATGTTTTCCTTTATTATTTTTTATGTAGAATACTTCCATATATCGTATACCTCCAGAAAAAACGATATTCTAGGATTTCTAAAGTATGATATAACAGTTTCTTTATTGTATTGACTTTGATACTAATGTAAATTAATCTTGTTTTTTTAATGCTAAGTTTAATTTCCTTCAGTTAAGAATGAATACGAAATTATTTATTTTTACTTTTTTTTTATATCTAAATCTTCTATTACTATGACATCAATAATTTTATTATTATTACTATTATTATTATTATTATTAATATAAAATAAATAATCACTTTAATTTTAATCTATATTAAATAATCTGAAGAGGTATGTGGAAGGAGATTATAGCTTATAAAGAAGAAAGTGATATAATAAATATAAGGATAAACTATAAGGAAAAAAAATAAATGCAATAAAGACAATAAAAAAGTAATATTTCATATAAAATATTATTTTATATAGATCTAATATATAAAAATTGATATGTAGAATAATCCGAATTGTACTAAAAAAAAATTTATTTTTAACGTGATCGCGAATGTGATTAATATCTTAAAGAATATATAAAATTTATTTTTAACGTATTTTAATAGACAAAAAACAAAAAACAAAAAAAAGAAAACAAGAAAAAATTTAATAATTAATCATGTTTATTCTGTATATATTACGATAAACAGTAAAATAATTTTTGTATTTTATTTAGATAAAATATATATTAATGAAAACAGAAAAAATATTAAAATTATACGATCTTATACGAAAAGAAAAAAAAAGAAATATTTTGGGAAAATCTATATCCCGATTTAAAATTTTTGTAATTCAAGTTTGAAGCTTTATCAAGTTGTTCAATATATTTTGCGAAGATTTATGTATAAGAATTTTTGATTTTTAATTTTACTTAATTATTATATTGCCTAAAAATTTATCTATAAATTATCAATTTTTTTCATTTTATGGATAATTTATTTTGTATTGTTATAATGAATTTGTCGAATTTTTAGCGTTATTTGTTATCGTTCCTAAATAATTAATCTTTTTATTTCGAGTGAAGACACAGATCATTACACATAATGAAAAATTTAATTATTAACATATTTTATTTTCATCTCTTATATCGTAAGGAATGAGCGAGACAGTAAAGACAAGTTCGACAGTACCACCATTTCGTGGCCTTTACGAAATATCAGCTAAAAAGAAGAAATCTGTGGTAAGGGAAATTGTCTCCTTTTTAGACGACACTAACATTTACGACTAAATAGTTGAATGAAAAAATTGCAATCAGGGACTATAACTAGTTTTAAACAATTACGATTGTCTTTAATAATTTAGTTGATGATATTCTTACTAAAAAATCTTTAGACTGTGCATAATGTAGGTATTGTCCACTCTGTAAATTTTAATCACCTAGTAAAATTCTTTTTTCTCTTTTAACTTATTGACTTAACATTTAGCCATTCAAAGATATAGAAAAAAAATTTTCTTTTATGTTGACATGTATTTCGTCAAATACTATTTCTATCAAATACTAAGTGAAGTTTTCCCCTCCGCAGCACATACGTGTCATCACCGTGTTTTGACGTTTGATATTAAACGAGCATTTTGTAATTATCGATACAAGATATATGATATATAACAAATAATTTGCTCATTACAATAGCATATTCATTTAAAAACCAATGTATCATTCAATATATAATAGGTAAAAACTTAAAATAATTAGTTTAAAAAATGAGGATGTATTTCATATTATTTAGTTTTTATCTTCCTTGTTATGGAATAAAATAAATTAATTATCTATCTTTAATCATTGAATTAGTTAATATTCTACCTAAAATTCCCAATCGAAAATTGACAGTTACGAAAACAATGTTTCCATAAGCTGCCAAAATACTACCATCATAAGGATTACCACTGTTCCACTCGTAACTTTCACCGTGAATGAACACCATTACTGGAAATTTTTCAGACTTACTTCTTTGACCTAAAATATAAACATTTACAAATTAATTTTATATAATAAAACTTACATTCTATAAATTAACTACATAATCTTAAAAATTATTCTTATTCTTAAAAATGTTTTTATAATTATTCAATATTCATATAAATATTTTATAATAATTTATAAATAATTTCTCATGATGAAATAGAATTTTCAATATTTATTCATATTTTTTAATGCGCAAATTAATATCATTTCAAAGTTTTCCTTTTTTAAAGCTATTATTAATTTTATAATGCATTTAAATACGATAAAAATTTTATAAATAATTTCCAAATATTGATTATACATTATAATTAGTCTCATAAATGTCATAGAAAATAATAGTTTTTATCTGGTAGATTCATAAAAACTTGATATAAGGAATGAATAATCAAATTAATATAAAGACAAATAAGTAATAATTTGGTTAATAATTTTAACTTTTCACTATTATCTATACAATAGATAAAGTACTAAAATTAATGAAAGAAAAGATTTTTACAAAGTCTGATTTTAATGAAATAACTAAATAAGTATATAGATGTATGAATAAAATGAAAGAACTAAAAAAAAAGATTAATGAGAAAGATACGATGAAATATTATTAAAAAATGTAAAGAAATATAATTTAAAAAAAAATTGAATGAAAGTCATAAATAGTTTATTGAAAAAAATATATATACAGCATTCATTGGAAAGAAAGAGCGAGATAGAAACATAATAGAAAAACATGTATTTCGTCAAAAAAAATGTAAAGAAATAAATAAACATATTCAAATATGAACAATCTGAAAAATGTATAATATTAAAGATATAAATTATTATATATAGTGACAGAAAAATGTATTAAAACAATTTTATATATTATGTAAGAAAATGATAAAAATAAATTACAAGTAATATTTTAATATCAACAGTATGTAGCTAAAAAATGTGATAATATTTTCTATTCATTTCAGAAAAATTTCATTTTTTTAAAAAAAATATTTAATAAAATTAAATAATAAAAACAATAATTTTCGTTAACATCATTTTAAAAATACTATCTAAAAGTAAATATTCAAATTTCACTATTAAATTATTATTAATGATAATAAATAATTATTTATATTAATAACAAATTAATTAATTATTAATAAACAAAATTATTAATTATTACTAATTAAATATAATAATTGAGCTAGCTAATAATAAATATTCACGAAAACGAATAATTTGTACGTACGATAATAAACTAAAATAAATTTTAATAATACAATTTATTCTTAAAATCACTATTTATTTCATGACCTAGATTATTCATTTTATATATTCAATATGACAATGCATTGTTATGAAATTTATAATGCTTTCACTTCTCTTCATCAAATTTTTGACTATCAAATTGTTATCCGCGTACGGTAACCAAACAGATCAACAATAATGAAAAAATTTATTATTAATAATAATAATTTTTATTATTATAATAAATTTAATAACTTAATATAAATTAGAATACAAATTATTTGATTATATTTATTATTAAATATATATTGGTTTAAATGTAGATGACAACAAATTTCAGTACGGTTGATTATATACAGATATATATACAGGTCTTGCATAAAAATAATTTTTAATCAATTATCATAAAAAGCTTAATTTTTAAAGCATATAAAAAAAATGTTTTTCGAAATCAAAGATTTCTGATACTCGATTATTTTTTATTGAAAAAATCAGTAAAATAAAAAAAAAAGGTGAAAAAAGGTAATTGAAGAACTTTTAGATAATGAAAGTGCGCATAAAGAATATACAAAATGACAACTGCAATACAATAATTAAAAAAGTACAATAAATAAAGAAAATTTTAGAATAATGAACATATGAAAAAAGATTGAGATAAATAGAGACAAAATTTCATACATGAAAAAATTAGTATAAAAATTAAAGAAACAAAAGAGAGTAAGACAAATACAATAAAAAATAATATATTCGAACAGAAAAAAAATAATATGAATTAAATATTAAAAGAAAGATAAAAAGAAAAAAATTTATTTGATTATATATATATATAACAAAATATATAACAAAAAGAGATATAAATAATGAATTAAAGGTATGGAGTACAAATATTAAAAAAATTGGTTTAAAATATGAAATTAAAAAATTTTGAGTTGTATATAAAAAAAAGTATTTTGAAATAAAATTTGAAAATAAAGATATTATCAAAAAAATTATAAAAAATTTAAAAAAATTATAAAAAATTGATACATTTGAAAAGGTATCAGAAAAGAATAATTTGGTAAAAAATAAAAAAGTTAAAATAAGAAGGAATACGAAAATAAGTTCTAATAAATCAATAAAATATAACGCATGTATTGTTATAAAGTGAGAAAATGGTTTTAAAAAAAGAAATAAAGTATTCAAAATGTAGAGCAATGGAAGATAATATAAATATGCAATAACACCAGAGAAAAGAAAGGTATTTAATGTAAAGAGAAAAACGTAATAAATTTTTTAAATTTACTTTAGAATATGGCTTGTGTAAAAGGAATACAATAATACAATAGAAATATAGTATTAAAAGGAATAAGTGAAAAAAGAAACTTAAACGGAATATTTAGTCGATCAAATATTGATATATTTCCTAAAATCTTACATTTTAAGATAAAAATAAAATAAAAAAAAGATAAAAGTCTTATTTTCTTCTCTGGCTCGTTTTAAAATTACAATGTTATTGTATAATTATTACATTATTTTGATGAATAATAAAGAAGTATTGAATTTAACTATTTGTCTATACCATGTAACTTAAAATAGCTCGATTTTAATAAAGTTTCAGAAAACTTGTCAACATGGAACCTACCGCATATAATAGAACGAAGTTTAAAGATTCATCTATGAATGTAATTAATACAGTAGTCTTTTTCTAATTTGCATAAAAAATAGTTCTTACCCCCCTCCAACACTGTATATGGGCACAACTCATTGTTCCCGTCAATGATAAACGTAAGAGAACTTCATAAAAAATTCGCTCTTTACAAAGTGGATTCTAATCGTATGAAACAAATACTTCTAAGACGAAATAAGAAAAGTGTTCTTTTTATCACAGAGTTTAATTGTCTGAAATGACATCTTCTTCTTCTCCGCTTATTTATTTTTAATTCATAAATACCAAGTAGACAAAATTAAGTGTATTCTAGAGTAAAAGTTTAAAATTTTTTATATGTATATAACTAAATATAACAATCTCTTATGTATACTTACTTGAAAGTAAATAAGAATTAAATTGGTAATCATGTTTTTAATTACAGATTATAAAACATCAATAACAAATTATTTAATATTAAAAATATGACTACTAACTGTTGTTCTGATGAGGTGCATAGATATTTAAATACAAGCAATCTTCGCTTTGATTTTGTAGAAACGATAATAAATACTTGAGGTATTTATGACGAGTTGTATCAACTTCTTCTTCAGTATTAGGTAACACTTGTGGGCAAACTGGAGCAAAACTATCACAGTGTCGCACACCTGTCCAGGGAGTTTGAGTTGTTGGTGGCTCAAATCGATGATGGCCCACTGGTGGTTCAGCATATGGAACTCCTGTAATATGAATGTATTAATAATTGAGAAAATCCACAAATTTTAATTCATAGAGTACAAATTTTAGATTTAAAAATGAAATGGTCATGAATTATTTTATGCAGTACTTGTAAATACAGTATAATTTTGAATGTAATATAATAATTAAATAGATAATAAATAATTGCAACTTTTATTGTTTAATATAAAGCAAAACTGTAATTTTAGAGAAATATTTAACTAGAGTTAGTTAATTGGTTTTATAAATAATTTAACAATTATAATTATATTGTAGAAATCTATTAGTCTTCATGCTGATTGAATGAAATTTAACATATAATCAATATAAAAAAATAAAAATAATCATTTAGTTATATTATTTTTATAATAGTATTTTTAAATAATATATATATAAATCTATAAAATATAATAATACATGGTATATATATTGCCATATTATCGGTACTAGGTAATTTAATAAATAATTTATTATTAAAAAAATAGAGTAAAGAAATAAAATATTTTTTACGAACAATTGTTTACCGTTAAAGTTTTATTTCTCAATAAATATAAAAAATAAAAATACAAGGTTGTTTTTCTGAACTTTACTTGTTAAATATATTATAATACTTCCTTCATTCAATTTTTATGTAATCTATATAACAATAACTATGTTATAATTATTATGTTTCCAAATAAAAATAAATATTATTCAATACATGACCAGAAATCTTAAAATAATTGCATATAATAAGAATTTAAAATAGTCCTATTCTCTTTACATATAAACTACTTCAGCACTATCCATGATGATGAAATAATGATATAAAAATAAAATACACAATATATCACAAGTGAGTTTACAATTACACATACTACTATAATGGATAATAATTATGAAAAATAAACATACTGAAACAAAATTACAAAATAAAAAAGAAGTTTCTATATTCGTGTATATCTTCAATTCTAAAATCAGTCGTTAACGTACCTAAATATTTACAAGAAAAAAATTCCATTTAGTGTATTCGAAATTTTATAAGTATATCAATCATACCATATAATTTTCTCGTCAATTTGATAATAGCTAATTTTTACAGCTTCGTTTAAATCGTATGAAATCATTTTAGATATCAATTTCAATACAATTCAGCTATTGCAACTATATTTTCCGAATATTTATATCTATTTTACTAAGCATGAAACAATATGACATCATTTATCACAGATAGTTAAAAAAAGAGAAAAAATCACAAATCCTAGACAAACCATCAAAAATATTGAAAACAATAATTTTAAAAAAAATTTTTTTTGGGAATTTGTACTCGTTTTTATCAAAAAAATATTCATGCCAGCTTGATAAAAAATCTTTCTTTTAATTTTTCAATTTGAAAAAATTAACTTTTAAATTTACGAAATGATATTTAAATACTTTACATTTCTTTTTTTATATTACAAAGAAAACAACAAAGCTAGCAAAATACTTACTATCTAGTAAAGTACTCGAACAAAATAACAAGATAAATGCAAAATTATATGTATTTTATAGTAATTTTGATTTAAGATAATTGAAGTTATAATAAAAATTTGTTATTGTGAAATAATTAAGTATAAAAAGTTCAAAAGTGCAGATCAAAAAAATTTTTGAAAAAATTGGAAATGAAAAAAAATGCAATAACCCAAATTATTAATTTAGACGTAATATATGATTAGATGTCTTATTAAGTAGATGACACGGGTTCAAAAAACCTTTGTAGCCATTTAATCAAAATTTATATTATTAACAAAATAGATTTTATAAATCGAAAAATAAATAACTTTATATGATATTTATAAATATAATTATCATCCATAAATTATGAATACTTTAACAACAACCAAGTTTATTTCTTGCATATAGAAATACTGATTATTTATTTGTAAAAATGGAGATTGAATCTAATGAAAACACTAAGTAATATATTGATTGTAAAATGATTTAACGTTTATTTTTAAAGAAATTTACATAATTATAAATAATAATTGTATACATCATATAGACAATAAATGGTTTGAATATATGTATATAAGTCCAGATTATATTTTGGATTAGGACAACTAGAAAACGTATGCAACAAGCAATGTCACAAAAGAGAATTAGTTTTTTAATGACAAGTTTAAATTTTATAGATAAAAATATAATATTTGCTATGGAAGCTTAAAAAATATAATTAGATTTGTGGATCTTGTATTGAAACTAAAATATTACTTGAAATTTCAAACGCAATTTTTAAAATAAATATATACCTAATTTATTATTTAATTTTTATTTTAAATAGTATTAAAATAAAGGACTGGTGCGAAAAAAACAAGAGGTAAAGACCAACAACTTTCTAAACATTACCAAGAATCTGTATGTTCACTAAGAAAACTCCTATTGAATTTAAAATCAGTAGTGAAGAGAATTGAAAATTTGTGAGTGACTGACTACTTCAAGTAGCTTACAGACTTTATATCACTCTCTGTTTCTTAATTTATTCTCGTTCTTTACTTAAAGCAACTGAAATTATGTTTTTTATGATTATATACACAAAATTTATATAGATATTTTATTTATATTTTCAATTAAATAAATTATGATTATATTTATTTCGTCGTATCGTCTTCTAAATGTCACAGTTTCTAACGGACAGAATATTATCAGGATGAAGACCAATGTATTTCTATAATATATCCTTCTAAAATATATTTATAATTACTAAATTCTTTATCAAATTAATTATCCAACTCTAATTAAAAGTTTCTATAAAATTATTTTTCCATTATTTATTTTACTTTCTATTATCCGATTTGAGAACTTTTAGAATGTGTCTTATAGATAATTATTAAGATGATTACTTATGGTTTTTAATTCAGCTTATCATCTTTCTGCCAAAGTGGGAAAATGGTAAAAACTCATAATTCCTTCGATACAAGCTATTCATATTAAAAAAAATGCCAATTATGTAAGTAATTTATAATTCTCAAAATATTAAAAATTTTATGATCAACCATAGTATTTAAAAAAAAACATAATTTGGTACAGTAATATCTATAATTTTTCTCTATAAGTAATTTAATTAAAATAAATACTTTTAAATTTCTTGTATTTTTATATTGCGGCATTAACAAAACTATCTTCAATAACGCAAAACACTATAAGAACTCTATATATATTTTATATTTGAATGCGTTTATGATTTCCTAGTGCATGCGTATATAAGCATACGTAGGTATACAGATGTCTTTTATATAATGTGCATTCATAAAATACACTTCATTTAAATAAAAAAATATTCTATCTTACAAAACTTTATTTATAAATTTTATAAATAGTTATATTATTTTATATAAAGTTATTATTAATTTTTTTCGTTATATTTTAATATATTCAATTATTAAATTATTTATACACATATATTATATCATTAATAAGAAATATTAAGTTAAGTGAAAAAAAGTGCTAGTAAGTTTAAAATGAATAATCAAGCGAAAAAATAATGCAATATAATTAAACATGCATCATCTAGTATATTTTCAATTACCGAGGAAAACGTCGACCAACTGTAGATTAGGCGTCCTTGGTTGAACAATAGTACCCCTCAAGCGTCCGTATTTGATTTGAACTTCACGTGTTTTCAGGTTGTGAAATCCATTTCCAGTGGTTCGATAGCTATACTGATTATGTGGTCCATAAAAGTCATGATGTTCCGTGAAAATTTGGGTACAAGATAACAATAAGAGACCTACTAACTCTAATCGTAACATTTCTCTCATAAAAACTTTTGCAACGAAATATACATGAAGATTGCTTCTGGCAGAGGTGAATTTAATTCACTAATTAAAATCTGTGAAGTAAAAATTGATCAGTTTTTTTATAAAAATATTTCTAAATAATATGAAAGACTATATAGATGTATTAGTGTTATTTATTTTTTCAATGACAATAATTTCAATATTTATAACAAATATATTTTTTCTTTGTAATAATATATTATGTTTTAATAAAAAATCAATGATTTCATAATTATAATTTACATTTATTTTTATATGTATTTTACTATTCTAATCAAACACAATTTCATTTGAACAATTTAAAAATTGTGTTTTAAAGAAGTTTTTGTACATTATGATGTTTTTACTGTAACTAAAGTAAAATATTCATATATTAAACTAATTTAATCATAAGATTACACAATTTTGATTGGAAGCTTTTATTTACAAAAATTTTACATTTATGTTAAGCTGCTAGAATGATTCAGATTTTATTTATATAATAAGATCATAACAACAACACACAACAAACAAATAATAATAATATAATAATAATAATAATAATATAATAATAGTAATAGTGAATATTGGATCTAACTTAAAATGAAATACCGTTCTAAATGAATATTGACTGCAAGTATAACCTAAGTACAAATTGCGAAATTCTGTCAAAAACATTTTATTATAAATTGAGAATGTTCAATAATTGTTAAATAGAATTTATTAATAATACAAAGTTATAATGTATGAATAGTAAATGAAAAGCATCATTTAAATTGAAAATTATTTTTTATAAAAATTGAAATATTGGTATAAAAAAAAATTAAAAAATCTAAATCAGTACCATTAATGTAATATTTAGTGTAGTAAAAAAATATGAAAATTAAAATTATTCTAGTATTAAATGAAGTCATTAACATATAAATCTTTTATGAAATCAAGTTATTATTTTTCTGTTATGATTTTAGTTATGTGAATTTGTTACGATGTTTTTATAAATTTTTTTGTTTTAACTTATATTAATTTGGAATCTTTGTATTAATAAATAAGCAATACTAGAATAGATAGTGAAACTAGGTAGATTCTAACTCAAAATGTTATATATATGTGTGTATGTGTGTGTGTGTCTAATATATATATATTATAAATTTGAAACTTTTAAATTTATTATGAAAAATTTTAAATCTAGCTCATATTTTTTATCATGTTATATCGTACAATAGTTTTGTGATATTTACTTATAATATTTACTTCATTTAAAAATAAAAATTTATATATAAATCTAATATATCTCTGTTAATTAATATTTCATGATTTAATATTTAAATTATATTTTAAAATGCATTATATACAAAATAACTAGTTGTTGCGAGTATTTATACAGTTTCTTTTATCTATATTTATTTATAAGAATAATAAGGTAAATTTTTATAATAAAAAATACGTAATGAAATTTTTATTGTATTTTAAGTCTACAATATAATAATAAAATAATTTCAATGTATAAAAATTTTCTTATATACCTTCTAATATTCATTGTAATATTCATTGCCTTTAATTATATATTTTTACATAATTAAAAATAATAAAAAAACATTTATTATTACATGATTTTTATTAATTTAAAATTATTTATATTATTATTCTAGGTATTATAAATTTATAATACTATAAAAATACATATATAATACTTTATATGTATCAAAAATATTGTAAATTATCTTCATAAAACCAATTTTACTATTTTTATATAAATGTGAAATTTGTTTGCTTTTATTTATATAAAATATTTATTTTAAAACAATATTATTTTCTTTAAAACTTTCGTTATAAGTTTTAGAAATTGTTTGATTTTATATCCTATATTATTTTATATGTAGTCGTTATTAAAAATTGACTTAAAAACAAATTCATTTCTTGAAAATATATATATCTTTTTATCTTAATTAATTTTAATTTAAAAGATATTGGTATTATTATTTTAAAATGATATACTGAACACATATTTATTTTATTAATGTTATTATTAAGTATTTCAAAGGAATAATTATTTATCTATAAAAAAGACTTATATAGTCTATATAATTTATATACTCTATAAAAAATATAAATATTAAATTATATCTGATTTTCATAACAAATTTAGCAATAGTTTTGTACTGAGAGAAAACTTTTTTTAATTTTAGTTTAATTAAAACATCAGTTTACTCACTGTAAAATTTTTTAACTATATGATTGTCAAGTGTTGAATTTTGTTTCCATCAAAGAGAATTATAATAATTAATATACAACATAATAATTTTTATTCTGTCTTTTTATCGATTTACTTACACACATGTGTTATATGTACACCGACCCACCCACCCACACACCCACACTCTTATTTATCTTATAGATAAATATCAGATTAGTCTCTTAAGATGTTTTTGAAGCTAAAATACGAAAACGTCAACTGAACTACTGCACTACCAGTGTATTTCTTCCTATTTTTAGGTATATAAAGAAAGAGCGTAACCGACAGAAGTAGACAAGAATACACAAAGGTGAATGTCCATGCATATATACGAAGAACGACGCGTGTCATTAAAAAGAAAGATTTCCGTACCGCACTCTAACCAACCGTAAAAAAATTCCTGGTTAAATTAATTTATTGTATTTTAAATTTCATATTTTAAAGTTTATTATAATTTCCATTTTTCTTATTTAGTTTCTTTTATATAATTTTTTAATTTTTAGTAATTTTCATGTCTGAGATTTAGATATGATCTAAATATATTACAATTTTGTATACTTTAATAAAATCCAACGTGAAAAATTATTAATTAAACTTTAGTTTTCAAGTTTAACATCTTTAATAAAATATAAAGTATATTGTACCGGTTAAAAACATTATACTTTATTAATACCACATTAAAAAATACAATAAAATGTTAATAATCAAATGATATCGATAACTAGTAGCTATATCACATTAATTCACAAAGTAGTAAATGCTCTATTAACATCAACTATTTTTATTAAACATTTTTATACTTTTTATAATGAAATTAAAAATTTTTTAAATTTAAATATCGGCATTATATGAAAAACACCATGAAAGACACACTTCAGTTATTCACCGTAAACTATAACTGCTCTAATGCTGATGCCAAAACGTACAGGGTACCCAAACCAGCGTCGTGAGGAAATTCGAAATTTCTAAATTTAAAATCAGCCTAACGTTGAACAGAAAATGTAGATGCTGAATATAACACACATATATATATATATACATATATAATTCTCTATGTAGTACATGTTCAGTGAAGACGTTTCATGTTATATATATAAGTACATATTTTAGTTTAACTCGTTTAAAAATATTTAATGAAATTATTAATCAAGTAATGAATGATTTTCATATATTAAATATCGTATATATATATATCATATAAATCATAATATTATATTCATTGCTGAAAATTTTTAAATGTTTTGAAGAAAGAGAAAATGTTGATAAAAAATTATTCAAAATAATGTAAGCAAATCAACCTAGATTGATTAAAAATAATTTAGTAGACAACAATTTAAATCTTTCATTCATCTTTTTTTAAAGGAAAGTTGTGTGAAAATAATTTATTTTATAATATAACAATGTTATAAATAAAAATTGATCCCCATAATTATAAATGAGCTATCTAAAAATTTTATTAAATATTAAAATACTAATTTCACTCGATATAATAAAAAATTACAATCAAAAGTCATTTTCCAAATTGCTACTTGAATTAAAAAACAGCATTATAATACATTATATAGAATAGACATATTAAAATGTTATCAAGCTGAAAAATTTTTTAAAACTTTTTATATATTTTTAAATATTATTAGATTGTCTATTATTAGTCAACGTATTATTAATATATCTGTTTAATATATACGTTATATATTAAACTTATAAACATAATATTTACCTCAAAATTGCGACATTTGAAAACTACAAACATTAAGTTATTGAATAACTAGTCAATAATAGTACTTTTAAAATATTTATAAAAATTTGTTCGTTCTATATTATGACAGAAATTTTTTTTTAACATAAAATATTTTACACAATAATGATACTGTATTTTTACTGCATTAGTGATAATAAAATTAACTATAAAAGAGCATCTATAAAAGTAAACCTTCATCAATAGATATAAAATGTAAATATATTTCATATAACATAAATAACATAAAAAATTAAATACAAAAAAGGACTCTTAAATAAAATTTAATCTATAAATAAACTATATAAATACTATCTAACTAAATAACAACAACAACAATAATAATAATAATAATAACAATAATAATAACAATAATACTAATAATAACAATAATAATAACAAAAACAATACAAAATAATAAAGAATTACTTATATCTTAAACAACTTCTACAGGAAAATATTAAATCATAATAGTTATAAGATTGAGTAATTAAAAAAATATTGTACATTTTAATTTATGAATTTAGAAAGTGTTGGGTTATAAAATTCTATTATATTTGAGAAAGGTACCTCACAAGGTTTTTTTTAAACTGTTGTTAATAAAATTTATATAATGTACTTCATTATTAATTCATTAATATATGATTTATTGCAGATGGAATATAACATTTATTTATATCTTTCGTTTTCATTTAATTACAGGATTTAATATCTTATAATTTAATAATAACCTAAAATGTCAATTATAGTGCAGGTTATTTACACAATCGTAAAAATAATTGTTAAAAAAAAACTAATTTTGATGCATTTAGTTGTCAGTAATTGTAAGAAAATCTCCAGTTATCACTTACATTTTTTTAATTAGCATATGAATATACATTTCTTATTTAACATATAAAAAATATATAAAATATTCTTAATATATTAAGAATTTTCTTCGGATAATATTCAACAACAATCATTAATTTATATTAAAGTAGTTAATAATTATTTATCAATATGTAAATAATATATGAATCAGGGAAATCAATTTCAATTAAAATTTGAAGTTTAAATTAAAATTAAAAAATTTTTAATTTTTTATATAGAGCAACTTTGGGATGTACACTTGTGAAAAAAACAAATATTATGGTCAAGTTGGTAACAACCTACAGCGGGGAAATATTACGTATAAAAATTGACCAGACATCACTTTTTATCAAGAAATGGACTATACTTTGCAATTAAGGTGAAGTAATTGCAAACTTTGATACGTAGATATACTTATCCGGATACTATATTGCTGGTTATTTTTGCGTTTATTTTAATCTAAAATTGATTATAATTATGTTATCAATATTTATTCATTCGCTTTGTATTGCATAGAGTCAATAAAATTAATTTATAACTAATTATAAGTAATTCAGTATTGACGATATATTTTTATAACCTAGCATATTTACCTTTCCTGAAAATTATGTTGCATTTCCGATAAGATAATGTTAATGTTTTAACTATATGACTGTGATATAGTAAATGATACTGATATAGTCTGCTGATATAGTAAATCATAATACTAAAAATTGGATTTTAATTACCAAATTTTTTGTACATAAGAAATCCTCAACACTTGGAAATTGACCAAGTTACAATATTTTTTTTTAATTGAATCAGTCATTATGATTTTTATTTTTTTACATCAATTGATCAACTTTTTTTAAATACATAATTCTATACAATAATATAAAATAATAATAGATATTAGTTATTAAATAATAATTATAAAAACTGAAAATTTTAAGAATTTAAATACGAGATAATTTGTAGTTGAATTTCTTAGAAAAATTCCCATAAATTTCTATGAAACCTGAAGAATTCTGCGTTAAATTTTACAAAAACTTGTGTCAACGGGATCCGTGTTTCCGTTAGGCATAAAATTGGCGGATCTTTGAGTAATTAGAAAGGTACAGGTATGTACAGGTCAGTATGAAGTAATAAATACAATACAAAGCCTAGGTGTTTTCGATAGTTAAGTCCGATACAGGTTGTTCGACAGAAAACTCAGGCGTGCATATTATACTATTCGCATTTAACTTGCATTAATATATACTTTTTCTCTAGATATTTTACAAGTATGCATTTTTATTATCATTTATTTATTTTTCACATACTATTTTTATTTATGATTTAATAATAATAATAATAATAAATATAACAATAATAATAATAATCTTCAGTTATATTAAATAAAGAAACATTTATTAGATAATACTATATTTATTTTATTTAAATAAAATATTGTAATACATAACAATATCTAAAGAAATACGAACTACATATATATTACATTGATAGTATGAATCATTAAATTATAATCAATCAAAAAAATAAATAAAATAATAACAAAAACTCGTAACTTATCAATTAAAAAAACTTGTTGCCACTGAATATATCTTTGGCTTACTATATTAATTACAAAATAAACTGATAAATAATTTAAATTGACAAGAAATATCGGATCTTAAAAATATATCAATGTGTCTCCCTCTTTTTCTAAATCCACGTATCAATGTACAAAAATTTATAATAGGATACTTAAAAAAATAAAAAAATTTTCTCAATATACTTAAAGATGAGGTAAAGTTTCGATAAAGAATTGTTTTTCATTTTTTTTTTTTACATACCAAGAGTCACATGCGTTTTAAAATTTCTAAGTACTTACTTTTCCTCTTTCTAGATTTAATTTTTAAGTTCGATAATGAGGTTATCCAATCTTATTACAGTATGTATGCCCGAATAAGATTTGACGATAGTCAAATTTTTAAATCTCTCAATTCATAACTACAATTTTTTTACATTCTAAAATCCATTTATTTTTATATAAAATCATTTATTTGGTCTATGCGCATTGGTGACATACACAGATTATTGCATATACAGATAATCCTGTTCGATATTCTTGGTAAGTAAGGAAGTATTCCCATTATCAATTGTAAAAAGTATACAATTATTAGTTAATTTAATAATTTATCTCGTAAATTGTTCGAGAATATTAATAATATAAAAAATGCTTTTTAGTTTAAATTTTTATTAAATAATATATGATAAAAAAAATAGAACTTTAAATTTTATAGATTATTTTCTTAATAATGTAAGCCAAATTATATCTTGAATTAAAATTTTTTACTTTCAAGACATATAAAAAGAAGAAAATTATAACTTGCATGTACAAATTAAAGTAAATGTAAGATTATATTATATTAATTCTACTTATTTTTATAATTTTACACTATAAGAATAACATCTTTACACCTATTATTATGTTCAAAATATTATTAAAAATTCATTAACTTAAAGCATGAGTTTTTCATTTTTAGTAAATTAAATAACAATTTTTTTATAACAATCTTTCATTTCTTTTGAGTATTGATTGATTTATTAATAAACTAAATTTTATATCATTTTTTTTTAGTACCCTTTTTTAAACATATTTGTAATATAAAAAGATATGATTTTTGTCTACATTCTCTTGATTCATTAATTTGTTTTATTCTACATATTCGTTGTTTTAAAAAAATTATAAAATTTAATAATCTCCTATATATTATTTGATGTACCTTATGTGCAACTACTCGTTATCATATTTTTTGTATCATTCGTTAAAAATATTAACTTTAGTTATTAGAAAATGAAGCGATAGGCTCAAGTGAATTTCATTAGGATTAATCAACTTCCCTATCCCTTATTCTATTTTTACAAACGTAGGTTTAATGTATTCTGTGAACTACAAACTACTGCACTATCTAGGTGACTATAAACTTTATTTATGAACCTGTAGAGCTTCTTAAGTTAGTTAAATTAGTCTTTTATGCGCTTTACATTTTTTGAAATTTATTAAATTTTTTCATCTCTCAGTTAATGATATAATGATATATTATAATTTTTCTTAACATTTCTTTAAATTAGATCCAATTTATAGAGGTCCATACAATAATAATACTATAAAAGATAAGTTAAAATATACTTAATATTATTATTATATGTTTGTTAATAATTTTTATATTAATTATTAAATACGTGAAAATTACTTTAGCGCTTGTTATATTTTCTTTATTTTTTCTTTTCCGAACTTTATATCTCTCAGATCCCACCATAATATGAATAATATAGTTTATGTTCATGGCATGGGCTTGCTAATGGATTACAAATAATAATAAATATTTGTTATAGTTGTTAGAATATAATACTACAAATAGTCGAATATAATAAAGAACATTTTATTTAAATCTGTGACTTTTACTAAATTTTACTAAACTTTACCAAACTTTTACTCAATTTTCATACAAATACGCTTTGTTATATCTATTTTATAAAAACATTATCTCTTAAATAATTAAAATATCCGTCAGCGATGCTTCTATATAATTGACACGCAATAATATAATAAATGCACCTGTACAAAATTATTTTTTAATAATATAATGTCACATATATTTTGAAATAAAACATCTTAGTTCTATATTTTTTTCAATTCTAAATAAAAAATAATTATATACAAATTAATATAAGAAATATAAAATAGAAAAAAAAATTAATACTTTACTTTTTCAATAAAATAAACTTATTTTCTAGTGTAGTTAATGATCAACATCCTAGAGCAGCTTAATTTTGTTAAAAATATCTTAGTTCGTACTCTATACTTACTAAAGATAGATATAAATTTAAAAGAAATATTAATAATCACATTATTTATTTACATATTAGATTTATTAATATCCACGTAACTTTTTATTTTTTTTTTACAAAATAATGCAATACTCTTTATTAAACGGAGAAATTTAATTTTCATGAGCTAATCTTCTAGATTATATTATATTACTTTTAGGGACCATTTTCTTGTTCCTCCAGGGGTAGTTGAAAAATTTACATTTTAATAATGTTTTATTTAAAGTTGGTATGAAGTGTATCTTGTTAAAAATCTTTTTGATTAAATATTGTATTATTTAAGAAATAATTTAATAAATGCAACTAAGAATTTTCTAAGCTCACTTACCACCTATTGATTTATTTCTTTGTTTTTATATTTGCATTGTTTTACCGCATGATCGTATTTAAGTTTCAGTTTTTCATTTGCAGTAAAGAGTTATTATGGTTAAGAAATTCTTATACAATATTGAAAATATTGTGTACTTGTTTAATATACTTTAACCACGAATTATTCCGTAAAAACTGACACTAAATTTCAGTACGCTTTTAAATAAAATGTAAATATTAAATTATTATCTATAAAACAATAAATAATTTAATTGCATAAAATACAGTATATAATAATTGTTTTTATGAGTTATCATATGTTTTATTCTGCCTTTATTCTTCAACGTAAATATTCTCCCAGGTATTCAATAATATGACATATATGTATATAAATCTTCCTACGAGGTATACAATTAAATCCGCTATTGGGACTGATGAATTATGATGGTGATTAATAATTAAATTGAAATTTTTAAATAACAAAATGCTTTATTTTTTTGAAGCTTTTATAAAAAAAAATACTTATCTCAAGGCGAATATAGAACCCAAAGAGCTCCGCGCTCGGGCTTTAATATATTTAGCCCTTTTACCCCTCTCCTAATATTTTTTAAATTTCTTTTATTTTTCGCAATAAAGCGACCGCCGGTTATTTATCTTTTTGCGCTAAGTCGCTTGTCTCTGGCATAAAATTTCCCGCATGTACGGACAGGGATAAAAGCCTTTTACATACTAAATTTCTTATCTTTAAAAAACGCAACGATGGAAATAAGAGAAAGAGAGAAAGTAGATATAGGTGTATACGATATATATATGTAGAGGGGGGAACTAGAAATAGAGAATATGCGAAAGCTACGTCAATTATTATTTAACTTCGTGGTGCAGTGTAGAAAAGCGGCTAACGTCTATTATGCTCGGTGCTTAAAAATAACTTACACCGAGCGCTACTTGTTTTTCTAATTAAATATTTACCTATCTACGTTTGCACCTATTGTTTTCAATGTCAATATTTTATTCCGCAAAATTCGGCTACGCTCGTTACTCGCGAATATCATTATTTCGTTTTAAATTTGCTTTGTTGTCTAAGTTGTGACGATGAACCTGTTTCATCCGGTGATCCACCTGTGGTATCATTATACTTGCGTATCTGTAATCCACCTGTCGGATCCCTCTGGCTTATCGAAAATCGTACTACATTTTCAGCAGAAATATGGGGTCAGTTGAAATGAGTCATAAAGGGAGAAAGAAAGAAAAATAGAGACAGGGGCGTAAGGAAGGGAAAGTGCAGGAGAGAGATGAAGGGATACAAATCAAGCATAATACACATGTAAAGGAAAGAGGAAAGGAAGGCAAAAGACATAGAATGGAAAGAGAAAAAGGGCAAGAAGAGGAGTAAGAAAGATAGAAATGGAGAACTAGTATAGAAGGCTACTAGTTGTCATAGTAATATGGTTGTAGGAGAAGGAGAGCTAACATTATGTATATCTTATTATCTTTTTTTTACTCGTATGCATTTTTTCAAATTTCTTCCCTTCAATTGTTTTTTAATATAATTAGTTTATTTACCGATCGTATACACTTCCTTTAACGATATTAAACTTGACTATTTTTAGGCGTTGGTCTTTCCCTGGAAATACCTGAGTGATCGTACCTTTCGTACATGCATCTGCGCATATGCGACGGCTTCAAATCGATGATTAACACGAAGTCCCCGACGCGTAGGAAACTCTTAGCCTTATTATTTTTCAAATACAGTATTAGGTTTAGCAAGTATTCATGAATCCATAACCCTTGAAAATTCTGCGATTTCATCTACACGGTTGACTACAAATGAAATTAGAAGTCGCGTTCACGCTTCTTCTCGAATCCACGAGATCACGTCCATCGAGTCCGCAGGACTATTTTTAGTAAAGTGAACTCGATTTCCTTTTCTATGAAATTACCCAGTCTTGCGCCAAGCAAGGCGGCTTACAAGTCTAGCTGTGGTATCGTAGTTCGTTTGAATGGTGCAACGCGTCCCTTCGTGACGATAAATGGCACAGAAATTTTCCCTTCAATATTCCTCGTTCGAAGGTACGTGGCCGTCGCATATACTGACGAACTTGCATCGCAGAAATGTATAGTTGTATTTTACTCATAATCTTTCCCTTTCGTTTGACCGAATCGTACATTGTCCATCCCAATGCACTCAGAGATACCGCAAAGCTCCCATCATCACGTACTTCGATTCGCAAGTTCCCTTTACTGTTATTTTCACTAATTTCTCTCCCTTCTATTCCTTTTATGGTAATATGGACGAAATTTCTCCTTGCTCCGATGGATCTCGCTAGATACTCGTCGATTAACGTGATTGTTGGCCTTCGTCGAGCAGTGCCTAGGTGTTGACTACGGCTCATACTCTCCTGATCCAAACGGAAACTATTTTAACAATATATCTGTAGTCACTCAGATATTTGCATCGTTTACGTCGTGAGAGTTGATGAGATCACGTGGATCGCTGTTTTCCCACTTTTTTTTCTACTATTCCTATTCTAGACACGGTAATTTACTTCGAGTAAAGGGTGCTACACGTTATCCTTTCTTTTTTTACAATCGTTTGCTTAATGGCCGAATCAGAAACAAGCGAAGAAAAAGCGCTTGAACTACACAATCAATTGTCGATCTCTCGCATTTATAAATTCGGCACATACTCTTGCATGGTTGCGCGCACCATTACAAATTAGACATGAATATTTGCGCTTGTTAATCACCTCGAAATACTCTCGATTCGTCGATTGCACCACGCATAAGTATTTCAATTTTCTCAGTCTTTTTACGTAGTGTGTATTTTGTCACGGACGATGTAAATCTTGCGTCTTTAACCCATTATTTTTTCTTTTGCTGAACTAATTCAAAGATAAACTCACCTAGTTTTTCAATTACGAAGACATTCGGAACGTTGTGCTTTGCGCAAGAATAAAATTGTCTACTATTCCATGTGGTAATTTACCCATTACCTTCTGGAATAGATCTGTATTTTCCAGGTATTCGTGCATTTCGAAGGTTCTGATTGCAACCGCTGTATGATTCACGCTCAACCCGAATTCTAATAATTTTTCCCTCATCCCGCACCAGAGCCTATAAAGCTTTTATATCAGCGACTAGCTTTTTGATGAAGAAGAGTTTGTTTCCGTACTTCCCTTCTAAAGATCGCATTATGTCCACTACCTTTTAAAAGGTAGCAAGCAAAGCGCTCACGGATTCGCCTACTCTTCCTTTGAGAGTGGTTTGAATAAGCGTGAAATTTTAGCGTTCTGAATAATTCCCTTTTATAGTAGATAACACGAAAGTTTCCTTAAAGTACTGTCACTGCAAGGAGTTTCCCAAAAGCTTCATCAATTCTTTTCCTTTAGTTAATCTATTAATAACACGCACATTTCCTCCCCCTCTAGCGTCTGAATCTTCACGTATTATTTTCGAAGTGTCCTCTAAAACGCGTGCGAAACTCTCCATCGAATTGAGAGACTTGTTACAAATATTGTTCTTACGGTACCTGATCGCTGTGTTATATCAACAACGTGCTCTACACCCTCCAATGGTGATCCAGTCCTCCTATATGTGGTATATCTCCGCCCGCGGTTTCCTCTTGAAGAACGTCTGATTTAGTTTGATAAGGCACTCCTACCTTTGTTAAAATGCATTTCATTGACGATCCTTGGTTTCCCATATTGTAGACCTGGTTTTGCTTCACCCTTGGGTTTTTGAATGAGCAATACTTCTGGTGATGTTCTGAGGTGTTAGTCCTTCTGGGTAGCTGTATTCTTCATCTTTTTGATTATTTCTCCCTCGATCTCTTCCGTTACATTGTATCCGGAGATAACTCTCGAGTTTCGACACCAGTGCTAAATTTGCTATTGAGAATGATGAATTATGAAGGTGTCTAATAATTAGATTGAGTTTCTTGTATAAAAAAATGATTTATTTTTGTCACACTTTTATAAATAAAAATACTTATTTCAAAGCGAGTATAAAACAAGAAGTCCCAGAGAGATCCGCGCTTGGGCTTTTATACATTTACCCCTTTCATCCCTCTTCTCATTTTTATTTCTTAATTTTTATTTTTAAAAGTAAACAGTATTTTTACGATATTCATAGTACTAAAAACCTTGTTTATTCACTAAAAATTATGATATTTATAATGTATTATATTATAATTACTTAATAATATTAATAATTATAATTACTTAATAATTAATTAATAAACTTACAATCGTAGAAAGAATGAGAAAATATCTTTGAATGAAGACATGTAACAAGAAGAAGTGAGAGATGTGAAGACGAAGGATATAATGGAAATAGTAAAAAAAAAAATAAAATGGAGAAAGTACCCTGGAGAAGAAAAGACAAATAAAATGTGATAACATAAAGGTCTAGTAATAGCCATAATCATGACAAAAATAGTAATTAAAATCCTAAATTGAGCAAGTTTTCGGGAAGAGTGGAGAAACGTAATTATAGTACCAATATTCTAGAAAAGACATAGGAGAAAAGCAAAAAACTGCCTTGGTATAAGTTTATTACATATAGCTTACAAAAGATATGCGAAGGTTCTGAAGAATAGGATTAATTAAAGAAAAAAAAGTATTAGATACCCAGTTCGGTTTTAGAAAGAAATGAGCCACGAATGTTAAGAACTATGTAATAAAATCTGTCATAGACGTTAAAAAAAGAACAAGGAAAAATTTTTTATGCTTAGTTGACCTAAAAAACTTTGATAGCATCAATAGAAAAGAAATATGGAAAAATATGGAAGAAGCAAATACAAACAAATATTTAAAAGACTGTGTTAAATAAATATACAAAACTATAGACATAAAAGTTAGAATCAACAGAGATAAGTGGGTAGCTTAAACCAAATTTCGGTGTGAATCAAGGGTTTCATTTAGCTCAAGTTTATTTGACATTGATTTCACTGATTTAGAAAAGGAACTTAAAAGATCAAGAAGTTTGGATATAAAAATTGGTAAGGGAAACATAATATCGATAATGTGTGGATGACATAGTAATATTAGTAAAGAGTGAAGTACAATTTAAAAAGTTACTCGTGATATTTAAAAAATTTTTGACGAGAAAAAGTTTGCTGTTTAACACAGATAAAACAAAAATAATGATATTTCAAAAACCTGGCAGTAATAGAAAAAAATATAGTTATATCTTGAATACACGTTTATAGAAAATAATAGTGACGTTTACATAAAAAAATATTATCAAAGACCGTATACATATTATTAGACAAAGTATGGAGCATTTTAGAAAGTTTACTTAAAGAAGATTTCAAAATTAAAATGAAAATATTTGACTAAAATGTTTTTATTGTATGATACAGATATATACAGATATCTGTATATATCAATGTATACAGATAAAAAGGAAATGAGAAATGGATGTGTTAAAAAAAATTTATAAAATGGAATTAAAGCCTTGATAGAAATATACGAAATAGTGATTTGATGTTAGAAACTAAAAAGAACAACGTTAAAATTAAAGGATCAAAATAGTATTTAGTTTTGAAAATAAAATTATAAACAGTGAGACGATGTGAATAATCAAAAATTTCATAAAAGCAAAAATAGAAGAATAGAGATTGTTAGAAAACAATAGCGTGAAAGGCAACAAAGAAAAAAATTATGTTACAGAAATAATGTGTTTCTAGCGAAACTTAAGATGAGATTAAGTTTAAAAATAATATAAAAACGTTCGTATGTTGCGGGATGAGGTAATAAACGTAAAAATAAGGCTGTAGATATAATTATGAATTAGAAAAATTCAAATATACCGAGAAATTTGGAATATTAGGAAGCAAAAAAAATATGGAATAAAATATAAAAAGAAGAGGAGAAATGAAAATTTGGTATAGAAATGTTAACGAAATTCAGGTTTAGAAATTAAATTAGAGCAAACAAACACTAGCTATAGGAAGAAGAAAAAGTATATAGACTATGTAAGAAAGAGTCCTTAAGACACACCATAGAAGAATGTAAATAAATAGAAATAAAAAAACCATTGAAAAAACATCATAAAGAGAAGAAAATAGTATATAAGAAAATAGTATATAATAAATGTTCAAATGTACAAATTAATTCTGTAAAGTATCATGGCAATGTAATGTATTGGTCAATAAATCAACTGACTAATTGACTATTATACTTGTACTTATTGGATGCTCGTAGATAAGTGATAGTCAATTATATTAAATTAAAAATCTTAAATTTTTATAATTTACAATGACGGTTTAAAACTACGTTCTACACTTTTTAAACTTATAGCTTATCGATATGTGAGAATTTTCTCACTTATTTTTTGAGTCGCTGCCATATCGACCGGGTTGCAGATAGACAAAAGTTGCTCCCCCAGATTCAACAAAGCGCGTGATCTCTCTCACAGAGTTTCCGCCCTTCCGCCATCGTTGAATAAACCGAAAGAAGAAAACGAATCCTAGTGATCTAGGTGGAGTAAGAGTGTTATGTGCGCAGTGCGTGACATGCAGCTATTTTATCATGACAGTATTTTACTGTCAATTTATTACACGGTTGAGTTGTACGATTACTTTTTGACTTATAAATTTAATATTAGATTATAATTTAAATAACCATAATTACAAAAAATTATATTATAATAATATTATTTAAAAATATCAAATTAATATATTATTGATTAATTAATTATTATTACGTGAAAAAATTGACTATTTTAGACTAACAAGGTAATATTGATACAAATTATTTAGAAAAATTTCAAAATATACAGAAATTATTATAAAGTTTCACATGATAATAGAACAGAACAAAGTTTTCAAATTGACGAAGAAATAGTTTTAAAAATTTGCTATTAAAAATTTTATAAACATATATATTATATTAATTGTTTTTTTAAGCAATATTTTCAAATATAACATTATGTCTTTATATATTATCTAACAAATTTTAATAAAATATTTATAATACTAAACGTTCAAAACTTTTTAAATAAAAGAAATAAAATTAATATTAAAATTGATTATTAGTTTGGCATTTATAAAGAACATTAGATTGAAAATTCCAGGAATTTAATTGTTTTAAAAAAGATTACTTTACATTAATTCCAATTGCATATTATACGATATGTATATTAATTATATATCTAAAAATAATAGTAAAAATAAAAATTTTAATATCATTATTTATATGTATGTTTAATCATAAATAATTTTGATTCGCTTTCATTACATTTTATATTTTGAAAATATTTTTCAACTTTTGTACAAATTCAACTGCGACCGAAAAACAAAAGGCGGTCACGTTTCCAAGCACAGTGCACGCATTTGCGACGGTTTCACTTCTCCCTTGCGAAAAGAGGGATATGAAGAGACAGAGAAAGAAGGGTAAGAATAAGAGAGAACCTCGCGCAAGCGCTGAAGCTTCTTGGTCTTTTCTACAGATCGCAGTTGATATCAGTTCGTCGAAATAGAGGATTCAAGAACGTAAAATTTGCACTGTATTGAATCATCATTGCTCTCAAGAATGGCAAGAAAAAAACTTCTCTATAGATCTGTTTCTCTCTTTTTCTTTCTATAGATATGACTAAGAATCTCTGTGATTTTTCGAAACTTAAAAGTAAAATCTGTTAAATACTAAAAACTATTAAATTAATTCATTAATGAATTCCTAAAATATTTACAATAAGTGCATTCCGTAAAGATAAAGAAATTCTAATACTATTAATTTCTTTCTCACTTATTTTCTACTTTTGGGGGAGTAGTCTAGTGTTGAATAATCAAGGAAAGTACCTGTTAATTTGATTATATTAGTAAAAAATAATAATTGTAGAAGATCCTGTCAGCCTTCTGTATAATCAACATTATTTTTTCTTGGAAAAAGAAAAAACAAGGTTATATTCTCTCCTAGATAACTATACATATTAACTTCTAAATGTGTGTTTATATAATTATTAATTATCATATAGATTTAATAGTGCAAAGTTAAGTGTTAATCAGTTTATTAAATGTGTAAAAAGTGAACTCGTACAAATAGTGTATTTATTTTTCGTATTTATTAGATTGTGAAAGTCATTCAAATATCTTTCAGGATATTTAAATTAGTTTGAAAATGAGCCGATTGAATAAAAGTTAATTAAAAATATCGATTTTTTAGTTGTATGTGATTTGTAAATAATTATTATAGAATGAGAATAGAGTCTGAAAATACTCAGTAAATATATGATTATAAACGAAAGAAGAAATTTACGAAAGCTACAACATCTGAGTATTATAATATATTTAATGTTTTTAATATATTACATCAATATGTGATAATTAATAACGTTAACTTAGTAATTCGTGATTTTGTATTATTAAATGTATATTATTAATATTTTAATATTAATATATTAAAATATAACAGACAAATATAACACAGTAAAAAATAAAAGATTAGATAAAATCAAAGTTATTTCGATTTGTATTATTAATCTATGATTTATTAAAGAGGTTTATTACTCCATAAAAATCAATACAATGCATCATATAATATAAAGAATAAATTTTTAATATGTGATGGATAAAATGTATTTTGACGATTTATACTAAACATTTTCAACTAATAGCAGAAATTCCATCTATCAAATCGTATATACTGTTTCAAATAAACTTCTAATCACGAATAAATTCTAATAATGCAATATATCTACTTAGGATATATTATAAAATGGATTATTAATGGTAAAAACAGATTCTGTTTTAAAATAGATTATCGATTTACGTCATCAAAATTCATGATAAAATGTTTCAATCATCATCGAGGGAATACAAGTATCAATGGCGACAAGTTATTCCATAGTTTCTTCAGAACTAATTGACCCGGTCATCATTTCTTTAAAGGACCATGGGTCGGCAGCGATACTTCAGTTCAATAGCAACTAAACAATTTCTCATTTGGCTGATACTGTTGGTGGATCAGAGTATATCGGAACTGAGTTCTAGAGTTGTTCGCACGCAATATGGTGAATTATCCGGGGTATTAATATCTTTAGGTCGTAATTTAGAGAACGTGGAAGTATTTCGCGGTGTGCCTTATGCTTCACCGCCAATCGGTAGTCTGAGATTTATGCCTCCTGTGAGACTCAGCTAGATGGCATGGTGTTAAGGTAGCAGACAAGTTTGGTCCTGTATGTCCACAGAAGTTACCTGTTTTAACTGAGAAGATGTCTAAAGGCAGATTAGATTATCTTACAAGATTATTGCCTTATCTTAAAAACCAGAGTGAAGACTGCCTCTATTTGAATATTTACGCTCCAATTCAAGGTAAGATTCAAAATTTTCATTTCCTTAAGAGAAAAAACTTTATATTAATTATTATAAGTTTAGATTTTTTAATATACTGGAAAATATATTAGAATTCAAAAAACTCGAAAAATTAAAAATCACAAATTTAAATCACAAAACAAAATTATAATAATTATCTATGAATTCATAATTTAACAATTTATAAAATTACTTTATATTTTTTTTAAATACATTAACAATAGAAATAATTTTCACTATTAGTTAAAATTATTATAAATAAAATCAATGTATTTTTTAAAAAATTCACATATAGTTTGCAATAAATGTTTCACACTAAGAAATTTTATTAAAAATATTTTATTAAAATAAAAATTAAAATAGTATACAATTTATTGAAATTTGAATAATCTTTTTCTATACTATTTATATGATTTGTTCTTTATTTTTAATTTTACATATTGATTCTATATATTATAGAATTATTTTATTTTACATCATGTTCCTTTAAAATAATATTTTCTTTATGTATTTTCTCATTTTCAATTTTCATAACTTGTATAAATACTTAATAAAATATAAAAATTTTGTTTATTGTTCATTCATTCCACTCGTATAAATAATAAATTACTATTTTTCATCCGAATTTAAAATTTATTTTTATTCAATATTGCATTAAAAATCATTTATTTCGTTATTTATCCATTAAAATTATAAAACAGTATAAATTGGCTTTAATAAATGTATTTTTTTAATTATTTATTGTATAATTCTTTCCCCCTCTCTCTAAATCATTTCTGCATTAATTATACAATGCATCAAAAATTTAGAATATAAAAATAGATAGAATAAATATGTATTAGGTTTATTTAAAAATAATATCAGAATATGAATTTTTGTGTAAAACAGTACATAAAAGTAATGCAAATGTATATTTGCAATATGTATTTTCAATAATTTTACATTCTGATCTTAAAGTACGAGCAAAAAGATTCTTGCTATAAATTAAATTATTAAATTTTAAATAATAATACATATATATATATATATATACATATATAAGAATATCATTTAAAGGTTCTTTTACCAGGTAAAAGATGTTATTAAGCTATTAGTTAAATTGTTAAGTTATTGGATGAGATTAGATTAAATTTATTACTTTATTGGCTGGGAACATAAAATTTTGGTTCAAAACAATTGAAAAATTAATATTAACATTTTATTCGTTATATGAACCATAATATATATATATATATATATACAAAATAGATTAACAATTAATTTAATATGTATTTATATTATGTAGTTTTATGAATCAACAGGAAAACTAAATTAATGTAAACTAAATACTTATTTTGTGATGGAATACAGTTGTATATATTAAAAAATAAAAGTTATGAGAGAGAAAGTAACATTTAATATTTAAAACTATTGTACATATTTATGAGAAGTTTAAAAATACTACTAATTGTCTTTAAAGAATGATTTTTTCATGATATATAGTGTTATTATTCGGTTCTTTTTTGCCAAAACATTATAAATAAGCATGTTTTTAATTTACCACCAATCTCACGTATAAATAAATCATACATCTTTTGAAAGTATTTCTAAAATGTTTATCAAAAGCTGTATTTTAAAATAGTATTGTTATTTTATATTATTTTTGTTTATATATATTTGTTGTATAAATTTAATATTTTTTATATTATATTTGGTTTTTAAATATTTAATATATTATTTTATATTATATTATATTTAATAATATTTAATATTATTTTACGATTATATTTAATATTTTAAACTGATAATATAAATATAAAAATTAAAATTTTTGAATTGATACTTTACATTCTAAAATAAGAATATATTTTAATAATGTTGGATCTAATGATATATGTATGCATATTATTAGAATTTTATATTTTAATAGTAAATATATTATGTATGTATGGTTATTCCATAAAGAGATTTAACAATTTCATAATATTTTACCCAATGAAAAATCTTTTTCAGAAGATAATTTAAAAAAATTAAGTAAAACAAATTTATTAATTTGATGATATAATATATGCAAACTAGAATTAATGTAAACAAATTATTATCAAAATAGTTTTGATTGCTTATTAGTGATACCGTCATTTATATACGTTTGATTAGTATGAGTTAATGAATTGATACAATTTTGTACTAATGATTTTATAATTATTCTATATACAGAATATATCAAAGTTGAAATGTTTAAAAAGTATTTCCACCTTCAATTTAATCTGAATCAATTCAAAAGTATAGAAACATAAAAAAAGAATACTTGGGTGGACTAATTTCCTGGTTCAAAAAATGTTCAACTGATTGTTACAGAATCAAATTCAGGGTAATATATCTACTTAGTAGTAGTCTTATCAGACGTTTCATTAGCAGCTGTAAATCAGAATCACTCATCGGATTACCGTGACCTAATTTATAAGTAATATCTTAGAAAATCATGGACCACATTATAGAATTGTGTCTTTAACCATAAGCCACTTAATCACGAAGAAAAGTTCATTCTTGAATAGAACCAAATTTTTTAGTTAGATGGAAGAATTGTTTTTTTTTAATTTTTTTATTGTTTAGGAAGTAGAAGAAATTCAGATAAACATCAGAGGAATTCATATATATTTCAAATATAATATCATTTTCTGTTCAAACTCTAGATATCAAGCTCTATATTGTTTGGTTTAAATTAAAACGTTAACATAAGGGTAATAAGAAAATGTTGTGATAGTTAAATTATTAGAAATGACTTGTTATCATATCATTCGAGTTATTACTGAAAAATTCTAAGGAATGAGATATAGGGAATTTAAAAAAAGTTTAAACTGTTCAAATATCCATTTTAGTTGGTATCTCTGAATTTAGTATTTGAAATAGCACTCAAAGAGTTTAATTTTGGACTTCAATTTTTTCAAAATTCAGTGCATATGGCTAGGTAAAAACAACTAGAATTTATTCTTAGAAATATGAAAACTCAGATTTTTAATTAAAACGAAATGTTGCCTCGAATGTACATTGTATTTACATAATATTAATTAAATTTTATTAGTATTTACATTAGAGACTATCATACACAAGTTATAAAAGAATGCAAATTCGTAAAATTAAGTATAGATGATTCTGATAATTAGAGCTTTCACTTAAAGTAGGACTTTAAAATCAGCGAAGGCATCGAGTTAACAAGGAAATCTGTATCATAAAAGCATAATTCTAAAAGCTAGACAGATAAAATCATAGGAAACACGTCATATTGGAACGTTTTTATGAAAGATGTGACCGCAATATAATTCTGTCAGACATTTTAGCCATTTGAAAAGTTTTATTAAAAAGATTGTGTTAGCCAAAAATGTATCAGAAGATATATTAAAATAAAAATTACGTGATTATGCGATGATAAACGATGGTCCAACTTAAAAATTAATTTCTTCTCTGTTACCTGATGCTTTCTGTATGAATGAAGTTTCTTTTAATATGGTTTCAAATTCAACAAAATTATTTAATCGGTTAGATTTTTCTTGATATAACTATACAGATCTCTTCACTATATAGATAAAATAATTTCTTTAGATAGAACTTTAATAAATTTTTTACTGAAATATCAAGTGAAATAATCAAGTTGTCAACTAAACAAGTAGTTTTACACACAATAATACAAAAATAACCTAGATGACCCCATTACTTCAATATTCTCCATCATAAAGACCATCTCTATAATATACCAAAATCATCTTGAAGGAAGATCTGCAATAAATTTTCTGCATAACAGATATTAATTATAAAATTAAGATCTCAGTAAGTTTTATATTAGGAAGACTGAATACTTTATTAGACTTATCTTACACTTTTCAATCATTAACTTGAAGTATACTGTATGTAAACGAACAAAAATTACATATACCTACAGAATAATTTCATAAATTAACTACACAAATTATCTGGAAACTATGATATACTCTAGACCTGTGAAACGATATGTTGATCTAATATTCACTTTTTAGTCAAGTAGCAGCATAAGTGAAGTTAACTTTTATAAATATTTAGAAAAATTTTTTGTAAAATTGCATAAAATTTTGAACTAAAACAAATTTTTTGTCATGTGATATGTTTTGTTAGAAAATGGATTAAGTATTTATAGTCTAACGTAGATATGACTCACTAACAATGTCAAAGAATACGCAAAATCCAGTTGATTTTGTAATCAACATTCGCAGGTTCGCAATTGGAAACTCATATTAACTGCTCTATTCTATTAAATTATTAAAGCTAGTAAATTATCAACCTATATACAAATAATTTAATGAATTCAAGGTTATAAACTAACTTATATTTTATTTAAAAGGCATTCCATAGTATTCGCAAGATTTAGATAACAGAAAAAGGAAACCGCCACCTGTTACAAATAAAAAATAAGGAAAAGAAAAGAAAAGAAGTGCATTAGTTTATAGATGAATACTAAAATATTCTTATGCTCTGACTTTAATTAGCTCTAGAAGTAATTCTTTTAAATATAAATCGACTAACTATAAAGACTTTTCCCAAAAATAAAATAGTTGATATGACAAATCTTCAATATACTTATGATAGATGAAAATAATTGAATATTGTCTTGTGAAAAAAGATAATACATGACTGTTTAAATTTATGGAAGTAATAGATTACGTATCGTACACCTTGAAAGTATACATGCAAAACCTAAATAAATGACTTCCTTTCTAGGTTGGATAAACTGTGAGTTTACTAATTTGAACATTTGAAAATAGACCCAAAGTTAAAATTATTTTTTCTTTCAGAGAATAGATATTTTTTATCAAAAAATATGAAAAAAAAATTCAACGATATTGACTAATATTTAGTAATTTTATTTTATTAAACATAATATGGTAATATTCTTTGCAACATTAAATATCGATCCTTTATATTACTTTATGTTTGAAGCTGAAATAACTTGAGTATAGTCTCAACTTTTCCACATTTGCAAGGTTAGTAATTAGAAAGGACTATAGCAAACAAAAGGCAATAAAAATATTATAATAAGCTAATTATAAAGATTTTTTGTAAATCTGATCTCCTTTAGAAAAATTGTTTTTAAGAGAAACTATACATTGGTTGAATGACTCTTTAGTAATCTAATCCTATACCATTTAAAGTTCAATCTTTTTTCTAGCCAATAAATGTACATATCATCCCAAACGATAGGATGATTAAAACAGATAAAAATTTGCCTGACTTCCGTATATTTAGAATTTTATCACAGTTTAGGTCGTTTCTTTTCTTGAGTATGGCTAATAAACTGCATATCTATTTATTATTAAAAAATTATTAGAATTTGATTTTAGTGACACGTATTAAATCAAATATTAATTTCCATAGATTCAAAGTTGAATCTAAAAGACTTTTAGTTTCTCTGACTACCTGAAATATGAGGCTTTTTCAATTTCGTGAGGATAAATTGAATCTTTTTTTAAGGTGACATAATCTATAATATCTCTTAAGAATAACTTCAGATCTTCCATCATTCCACATAAGAATATGTATATTCCATTTCTGTTTGATTTTAGCGGATACTTTAAAATATTTGGAATACTTATGAATTGACCGTTTAGTTCTTTTTGACAATTAACTTCAATGATTTGAAGCAACAATTAAAGTGATCAAATTTTGTAATTTGGTCGATCCAAGTGCAGAGGAGAAAGAATGTTCTCCCTCGTTTGATTGTGGTTGTCCGCAGGAAAGTCATAAACTTATATTTTCACGTGTATAAGCTTACTTTACAATAAGCTTACTTTGCTATACCTGAGAAACTCTCTTCTTCTCTTACCCTAAACAAAGTAAACACGTCAATCTCAAGGTAAATTTAGATAAATTGGGTTGAATATTCAAATGCAAAACGATTTTTTCATTTGAAATAAGTGATATGCAAAGATAGATGTTGAAAGAATTAATATTGAGTATATTGGTGTCAAAAGTAGATTAGCATAATAAAGTAAATATCAAACGTAGATAAATATCTTAACTAGCAGAATTAAGTCTTATTTTCAAGTGGTTACAGTAAATATAATAAAAATATTGGATAACAGAAAAAACAAAAGAAAAAATTATAATAACAGAATGATTAAAAACAAAAGATATAAAGTAAAACAAAAAGAATAATTAATTAAATAATATTGAAACATGAGATAAAATAAAAATGAATAGCTGAAATAGAAAAAAATTAGTAATAATAAGTTAAGTACTGAAATATAAAGGGATGAAAATTGTTATAAAAGCATAAATTGAGATACAAATATACGGAAAATGAAAAGATCTTAATACAGTAGAAGATAGAGAATAATTTATAAAAGAAAATATGCAGATAAATACTGATAAACGATAAGACAAAAGAAAATAGAAGAATAGCAAGAAATAATAAATCGAGTATAACCTATTAGCCCAGTAGATTAAGCAATAAAAGATAAAGAAAATTAGATATAAATATGTAACTTATTTTAAGAATATATCATTAACAAAGTATAATAAAGATAAAGAAAAATTGAAAAATTTTATTTGAAAGAGGTTACTTTGCAATAAGTATAACTAGAAAAAATTGGAATTAAAATACATATTAAGAATTTTAAACATACTAATAAATGTACGGAAAATTCAGAAGCATCAAAGAATTGATAGTACTGCTAATCATAAAGAAAAATATAAGAAAATACTAAAAATTATCTCTACAATCTGCGGCGTTGTATTAGTAAATTCAAAATACAAAACACATTCCCAAATTTTAGAAAATAAAGAAAATAATAATAAAATTAATTTATGATATTTATAATATTCAATTTAGTTTTGGAAGAAAAAGAGTTACATTATATTCGATTTGGGTACTAAAAAGAGCTGTAGATGAACAGATAAAGAATGAAAAAGGAGATAAGCAATCGTCACATGCTTTACAAACACAAAAATTATAGTCAACAAAATAAAAGGAGACAAAATTATGGAATTACATAAAAAACTAGATATAAAAAAGTATTTCATTAAATCAACAAAAATAATACAGAGAAACTAACAGTAAAGTAAATATGTTTTTTATATGGAAAATAAAAGTGACAGATTTGAAAAAGTTAAAAAAATCCAGAAATTTAAAAAAAAGAAAAAGAAGCCCATTCGCATACATAGATGATACCGTAGTACTATAATAAAATGTAAGAGAGAATTTTATAGGATATTTAGAATTACATAAAATAATAGTTTAAAAATAAATTTACATAGAAAAAATAATAAAAGTTAGAAAATCAGAAAAAAAATGTATAGTTTTTATATTTGAAGAATTCAAAAGAAAATCAATTTATCAATTTTCTTATTGAGGGTACAAATTTAAGGAAATACAGGCGGAAAATAGACACAATTTATAGCTAAAAGAACAAAAAAATTGTTTTAAGGATAATACTTAAATAAAAGTGAGCATATAATATTTTAAAATTAGTAAACTCATAGAATATTTGAGGGTATAGTAAAAAATATACTACTTTATAAAGCTAGAAAAATTTTGGTATGGAAATTATTATTTTATGAACGGATAGAAAAGATGAAATAAAAATACATACTCAACATAAAGAGCAAAAAGCAACAGAATAAAAAGCATTAATTTCTGACAAATTAATAGTTATTCAAAATACTATTGAACAAAGAAATTTGAAAGAATAGAAATAATAAGAAATACTAACAATAAAAATAGACTAACAACAACAGGAATGGATTATTAAGTTTGAAACTTTAATATATACAGAGTAAATAAAACTTATTTGAAATAAAAAAAGAAGAAGGAGATTGGAATAAACGTAAAAGAAAGATTTAGAATAGGCAATAAAGAAAGAACTATTAAACATTCGATAATAGAGAATAAAAAAATATGTGTATTGTGCAATACCTACAAAGAAATAATCTAAAATACATTAAAAGAAAATTATGATACAGAGACCAATACAACAAGGTGGAAAAAAATAATGAAAGAAAATCAAAATATCTAAATACATTATACAAGACCTATTGAAGTAAATGGTGGAAGAAATAGAGAAGAAAAAAGGATACAACGTAAAAAGTCGATAATGCTTCAAGAAACAAAATAAAATAGTAAATGTTAAAATTATGTGATAATATATATAACATAATATAATCTGATATTATAAAATATATAGACTAAGTTTTAAGCAATATAAAAAGTTTTGAATAAAAACATACATATTGTTCTAAATAATAATAACATAAAATATTATTTAAAAAATTATTAAAATTTATTGAAAATAAAGGTTTTCTAAAAAATAATTGTCGATAAACTATTTTCATATAAATAATAATAATAATATTTTAAAAATAGCAATAATAAATTTTAATTAATAAGATTTTTTATAAAGGTTAAAGAAATATTCTAATTTGAAGTAAATATATACTTCAAATTGTATTTATTTTTTTTTAATATTTAAAGTTATATAGATATTTATTTTTTTACACTATATTATTAATAAATATTGTATATAATATAAAGACATTCTTTTTTTCTATTACTTAATGTAATCCAAACAATTTTGAATGAATCTTGAAACGTATTATAATTTGAATAATGTTAATAGTAGTTAGTTAAGAAAAAAGTAAAATATTTGTATATTAATTTAGCAATTTTAAACTAACATTAGATGTATAAAAATAATTATAAATTATTATGAATAATAAAAATGTTTGAATAATTTGATGATATATTTTCTTTAATTAAAAATTTTATCAGTATATAAGATTTGATTCACTGTTCATCCTTTTTTATCATTTATATAAATTTCAATGTCTAACACAGATAATATGTATTTGATAATATCTTAGGATACTAGCTCGATATTCAGTATGTAATATTATAACTCATTTCATAAAAAATATTAATTTTTAATTTTTTTATCAAATATTACTTGTTAAATCTACAATATTTATTTTATTTCCTTTTTATTACTCCTACTTAAATATCATATAGATCATTTAACTCAGTAATTTAATATTCCAATAATATGTATTCCATTTTATGAAGACTTTGCAATATTTTTTATATATAGATTTAAACAATATCACACATAGATATAGCTTTCTAATAAAAATTTAATTATATTTTAAAAAGCTGATTCCAAACAAACTTTAAAAACAATCGAAACTTTTTCAAATCATTTCTGTAAAATATTTTTTAATTATAATATTGACCTAACAAAGATATCTTAATTGAATAGATGTGAAGGCAATTAAAAATAAAATACGCTACGTAGAAGTAAATTTAATTGTTTAAAGTTTTCGAAATTTTTAACAAAATTTTTATTGATTTAAATGTCCTTTACATATTTTTTGAAAATGCGCAATAAAATATATTTATTAAAAATTACTTATTGTAAAATAAGTTAATATCAAATATTATAAATAAAATTAATAAATGTGAAAATTGGTTTTGTATACATGAGTTAGAATACAATAAAATCTATTAATTTTTTTAAAACATCGACTTGATCTAATTATAAAAATATTTCAATGATCAAATCTTACACGCAATGTTAAATCTTGTAATCGTATAGATTGTGGTATATTATAACCTTATTGAGATGTAATTTGCCATATTGAGGTATGCTCTCATCATTATTCTAATTTCCATGGAAAGTAAAAAAAGAAAATGTAAGACGAAATTTGGAGACATTACCCAAGTAAAATGATAGATGTAGGGAGATGGTATATCAAAAGAAACAATTACAGGTTAATATAACATTGTTCATTCTTTCTTGAAAATGCTTTTAAAACTTATCAAGAATTCATTCGTTTCATTATGGAAACTACAAAACAACCTTAGAATATAAAGCCATCGTGAAGTATAATAAGTTAAATTAAAATGAAGCAGAAAAAGATTATCCAAATTGACTAATATCCCACAATATTTTATCTAGAAAATACTATTGTTTATAATTGCAGTGTAAAATTGTTGATATTTTTATTGCTATGATTTACTCATCTTTCATGTTTTTTTTATTCTTTTGAATTATGTTAAGTAATGCGCTTATGTAAGTGACTTGATTATTTATTATTTATTTAGATTATTTTAATTTAGATTTAGTTATTTTAAAATATTTACATTCTATTCAATTCAGTATTCGCATTTAATAAAATAGCCTTGTATTATTTTTTCCCATGAATCTAAAACCAATTGTTTTTCCTCATACGTTCAATCATTTCTCTTGTATAAAATTTTGCACTTCTTTTAATTAAAATTGAAATTTTTTTTTAAATAAACTTTATCTTATAGAAACAAGTGAAAAAAAAATTAAGATGATTTAAAACAAAATAGTTTCTACTATTTTGTTAAGATAACAGTATTTAATGAACAAACTTAAATTAAAAAAAAATAAGTAATTATATCTATAAATTTTTTAGTAATTATGTACTATTATTTTATAGATCATATTAATATTATTATTATATAAAAAATAAACTTATTTATTGAATCAACATAAAATTGATTAAATTACATCTATAATAAAAAACAAAGTTCTTTTTTAAGCGAATACGATGGACGTGAAATAATTCATATTTAATTAATACATTATATAGAATTTCTTAAAGTTGAGACAAATATTACAATGATTGTTTTTTATAAAGTTTTTAAAAAAAATATTTAAACTAAGTTATATGATGAGATAAATGATTAAATAAGAAACCTCAAAATTATAAATTGGAAGTTCACATTAAAATAAATTACATTAGATTTAAACTTAGATTCTTAAATTCGATGTTTCAATATTTAAAATAAAACTACAAATTATGATTCTTCAGAATTAGTTTATACAATAATCGATATTTTTTATTCAATTTTTATTGTAATTTTACTTTACTAATTTAAGATATTTTATAAAAATGACTATTTAAATGATTCAATATAATTCACAATAATTTATGCAAGTAAATATATTTATAATTCAGAAATTTCCTCTAATATTACTCACATCTCTAAAAAGTAAAATTAAGTTAAAATTAAGTATTAATTAATTCATACAGCAATATAATTTTTCAAAATTTTTAACTTAAATAAATTTATAATTTTTAAATGCACGTTTTGCAATTGATTTAATTGAATAAAACAGTATTCATAATTTTATGAAATGTAGAATATTGAACTAGCGTATTGATAAGATAATAAATATGTTTTGAACTGAATTTTTATTGATATTTATTAATTAAGATTCTTTATAATACACTAATTCTTGCTATGATAATCTGTAAGAAGGAATAAGAAAGAAAAATTTATGTTCAAAATTAACTAATTTCGCGAAAATAATCATGAAACACTTTAGAAGTTAAGTTTGTAACTTAGAAAAGAATCGGTAATAAATGAAAGGTTTCTTGATACAGTCATCTGTAGCAGTAGCTTAAAAAAAATATTTAAAGCAAGCAAAAAATTTTTGTGCAATTTCATTTATATTCTTTAAAACTGTTTACGTCGTGATATTCATTCTCTTTTTATTTTTCAAAATATAATTCTTCACCGTAACTAATCGTTGTAGTCTTTTAACGCTAGAAACAAATCTTGTAGCATAAGTTGAGCCTTCGAATTTTTTTATTTTTACGTAGTTGTAATGAGAAATGAGCATACGAAATATTTTGGTTTTTTATTTTAAAATTTATTATAATAAATGATTATTTTTAATTTATTTTAAAATTAGAACTTAATGGCTTTTTAACTAAAGAAATGAAAGTTTTCTCTCTCTACAGATCTTATCTGTATATATATTTTATAGATTCATAGGCTACCATGTTACTTATGTATAATTAAAATAATGAGCGTATATAGTATTTAGAGAAAAGTTTGTAAGATTACATTTCACAATATTTATAAGTAGTATAACAGATCATACAGTCTTTTCAAAATAGAGAATTACTATTTTGAATTTCTTTAATGAATTTATTTAATTAATAATATTTAACAACTGTAACATAATATTATTGTTAAATACTATTATTATTTTTCAATTGTACAATTTTCAAGAAATATGCTTAATTATCAATGAATTTATCTTATTAATGATTGATAAAACTTTCATCGTATATTATTTAGTAGCCAAAATATATTTATAAGTTAAAGTTGTTACAAATTCATTTACAATTTATAAATCTTTTGCTTTTGTATCACTTACATCTTACAGTTACTTTGTATCACAGTTTATTATTATATAATTTATCAATATCATTTTCATTTTTTAAATATAAGGTACACAACTTAATGAAAAGTAATTTTAATAAAATTTTATAACGTTTTTCACCGTAAAAACTCCAACATTATTAATGCAACGCTTCATTACAAATTTATGTAATATTTTTTTTATTTCTGAACATTCCTTTTTCAACTAAAATTAAATTATTTATATTTATATAACAATAATAGTTTTCTATTAAAAATAAACTTAATTATTGAATTAATATCTATTTTTCTTTCGCATCGATTAAAACATTATTCACTAGTAGTTCAACTTACCTGAATGTAATAGAAAAAATACTATATCATTAAATAAATTAGTATGTTTACAATGTAATAATTTATTTAAAACCCGTTCCCGAATTTTATGTGAGGATTAAATTATTAATATTAAAAAAATAGCAATAACAATAACTTACTTAAGTTAAGAATATGTCTGATTACTATCAAAACAATTTTAATTTTAAACTTAACTTCTGTCACAATTCTATCGAGCTTAAGATCCCCAGTATCCATGATTAAAAAAACTTTCTGAATAAATTAGTAATTTATTTGAACCGTGCATCAGTTTGGTGTGCAAATTTGCATATTTGAAGGTTCTACTTCGTTTTTCGACCCTGAATATAGTTTGCCCATCATCTCAATAAATCTATTTTCCCATACAGCAGTGATCGTCACAGAATCCAGTTTTTAATTGCTAAAAAATATCTTAAACAAGGATAACTTTAAGTATGTGCCATTGTGAACATAGAAAAGAAACAGAAAGATATTGACAGATAAAAAGAGAAAAAGTGTAAAACATTGTGAATGACTCTTGAATTGTGGATTACTTGCAGACATTATAAATAAGGCATTACAAACGTATTGTAACCAATTTCAATAAAACGCAAACTCGTAGACGTAAAATATTTAGATAGAAAAAGAGGTAAAGAGCGATGGAAAATAAAAATTAAGTAGTACTTTATGGGACAATATATTACATTGTTATTTTGTATTATAGTGTTTAATTTTACATTTTATATAACACTTTGCTTTTCTATTCTTATCTTAATATTTACACATGTACATTTATATATTATTTATATAAACATTGCTTTAACATAATTTACGATAATCTTATACATGACATATCAATTTTGCCATGAGAATAAAATATTTTTATTCTTTTTATATTGAGATTATGTCTGTTTAGAATAGAAATTAAGGAAAAAGTATAAAATGGAGTAAGGGAATAAAAAAAAGAAGTAGCAAAAATACAGGAGACAAACAGAAGAAGAACTTGTTGGTAAGAGGAAAGCAGATAAAAAGGGAGAGACGCAGTTTTCGTTTTTTGAGAATGAGAAATATTGAATTATGAAATCGGAAAAAGTCAGATTTTCTGTTTGGTGATCGGTATAAGAGGTTTAAATACGTGTGTGTTAATATGATCACGGATCCTGTAATTGCAGAGCGCGTATTATTCTGTGCAATTGTAATTACTACCATTGCATACTACAATAATGTTACTGCGGATACTGCTGTTACTTCTGCTGGTGTCAAAAAATCTATCAGTTCTATTACTAATCAATATTATAGCATGAGGTATAGCTGTTGTTCTTAATACTGCCATTTTTCACAGTACTTTTAACCACTTGACGCCAGCTAATTGAAAGTTTGAGTTGGTTATTTAGTTACCTGTATATTCAATACGGTGCCCTCTCGGCACAGCCTTTATCAATGCGTCCAAGTAAATTCATGTTTAAAACGTGATTCATCCAGTAGAATCGATACACTACAATAATTATACTAATATTAAAGTATAAAAAATATTAAACTCAATTTGTTTTAAGAAAACGTAGATTTATTGTTTAAGTAATCCTTAAATCCATACTAAATAATTCTATTAAGTTATGGTCTTAGAAATAATCAAATATAAATGTGGTACAAACTAAAAAGTAAATAATAGAATAATTGCACATTTATTTTTTGTACAAGAAATAAAGCAAATAGAATTATAAATATTCTTATTTATTTAAAAAATTTAAAAAATGAAAGATTGATTACTTTATATTTCTAAATAATAAAGAAGTTTATCATATTTATGCTTTTGATTTTATGTATTTATTTAGCTAATGCAAGGAATAATGGTGGAAAAAATTATCCCGTAATTGTATTCCTTCACGGTGAAAGCTATGAATGGAACAGCGGAAATCCGTATGATGGGAGTGTATTAGCAAGTTATGGAGGACTGGTTGTTGTCACGGTCAATTATAGACTTGGTATTTTAGGTAAGTTTAGCCATAATTTTGATATCAATCATACCGAAAATTAAATATTCTTTAGTCTCTTATTGATGTAAAAGATATTATGTCCTTTTCCAAACAAGATTATTATAAGCATCAGTACAGCATCTATAATTTCCTATCATATATAATAAATAAAAGTTTATTCTTCAGCATTTGTTTAAATTTTCTAAGATCAAATTCTTCTAGTTATTTATTTATAATGCATCAATACTTAATGGCTATAAATATCTAGAATAAGATAAGGTTTTCATATAAAAGAAATAGAAATTTTAATAAAAACTTCAAAATTCATTAAAAAATTTAATAAAATATTAATTAATTTTAACTAACATAATATTTATTCCCTTAATTTAATTGCAACCAAAATAATTAAAGAAATATACTTTTAATATTAATATTAATTAATAAAACAGAAACTTCCCATTATAATTTATATAATTTATTTATAGTGAAAGAGTTATTCTATTCTCTGAAAATACAAAATTCATTTAGTCATTTTTAAATTAATTCATTTTTATAATTATTTTATTTTTAATTCGATATATAAACGATTTTATTAATCGTATTTTTCTTGCTGTACTAATTACTATTCCATTATAAGTTAAAAAAAGCATTAAAATAAAAAAAGTCTCATACAGGAAATAAAAAATAGAAAAAAGAAGAGATTAGTTTCCTCAATTCTTGTAAATAAATTTTAGTCATCACATTCTATTACATGAAGAAAAATTAAAATTTTGTACAAACATATGTCTAAACTGTAATAAAATTATATGAGACTAAATTATATTTACAGTTATCATTCTACTACATAATTATCATTATTTTTTATGTATATTCTGAAGACTATAATTTTAAGAAATATTTATATTGATAACTAATATTTCTTTTTATATTGTTGTAAATATAATAAATTTAAATAAATAATCAAATATTATCTTATATAATTTTTAAATATAATTAAATGTTGTTATCTGATATTTTTAAAAATATTATGCTAAAATATAATTATGATAATGAATATACTGAATACGATGAAAACTATAATTTAAGATGATTTAAGAAACTCAAAGAAATAAACGATTTTTAAAATACTATTATTACTAATATTTAATAAATATGTAACCATATTATCAATCAAATATTATTTTCGTATATAATTTATTTTCTAAACTAAAAATAATTTTCTTTATAATCTTTTTGTATCTTTATAATATATGAATTTATAATTCTCTATCAAAATATTACATAATAAAATATTAAATAATTTTCTAATCTCGTCTCTCTCATTTAATTAGTACTTTTAAAGTTTGACTATAAATAATAAAGAATATAGTTTTTTTAAATTATATTTATATTTAAGATAAAGTTTGTGTCAATCAAAATTACTGACGATAGTATTAATTATAATATTAAAATAATTTTAATAAAAGATATATTATATAATTTTTCCTTATCAAGAGTTAATAAAATGCATTATATTGACTTCAAATCAAAGCTTTAAGAATTTTAGAAGAGAAAAGTTTCTATAAAAATATTATATGCATAATTTTAATTAAGTGTTTTGCTTATTAACTTAAGAAAATATGAAAAAATCTTGTTCAATTAATAAAAAAAAAAAATAAACAATCATTAACTACATATCTGTAGATTCAACTAAATCTAATCGATCGCTATATTTAAGAATATAGTGACTATGTGTATAATTATAGTAAAAAGATACAGTAAGTATAAAATACAATAATACTGATTATGATATATGATACAGACTAATAAAAATTATATTTACTTTAATAAAAATAACGATTAAGAATTATGGATAATCTGTCGAAATTTCTTTTTGCATTGAATATGGAGATACTCAAAATATATTGAAAGATAGGTAAAGATAAAAAGTTATGTTCTAAATTGCAATTCTAAATTATGCTAAAATACAATATATTGTATACATGACACGTTTTCTAACTAAAAAATACGTATATATGATGTATTTGCCGCGCACCGAAGCTTATGACAACTCCGGGCGGCCGAACTGTAATAAAGATCAGATGACCCGAACTTTCGAATGTCGACGGACACATGTCTTTAGTTTTAGTTTTACTTAGAGATTAAGTGAACATATTAAATAGCATGTAAGTAAAAAATACAAAAGGGCTTCGCACCCGATGTCGACGGCACTCGGGCCAGCTGAATTTATGTATACATATTCTCTTAACAATTTATATATATATATTTTGTAGTTGTATAGAGATAAATAATTAACTCAAAAATAAAGTGTATTAATTATTGCACCTATACCCACGACAATTGATGCCTCCGACAGGAAACTCTATCAGTCATCAGTGAGTTCGGCGAACACCGCCGGGGTGCACAGCGCCGAATCTACCTGAAGGACGGAAACAATAACAAACTATTTTTAGTAGATACAGGTGCTGATGTGTGGGTGTACGCGCGTGCTGGAAATCGTGAGTGCACGTATCAATTGTACGCGGCCAACGGGGCAGTGATAAATACATTCGGTACTATAACAATGAGTGAGAATCTGTCCTTGTGCTGCGAGTTCATAGAGTCACTCGTCGTTGCAGACGTAAATTCTACGACAATCGGCATTGATCTACGCACGCACTGGGTTGCTCGTTGACGTCGAGTACAACTGCTTGGTGGATGAGACAACCGGGTTGACGACACGTGGCTACAAAGTGAATGGGACAACATTGCCCGTAAAATCAGTGATCGGCGAAACAGAATACCACAAGCTGCTCGCCGATTACCCAACTATCACTCGTGCCGTCCGCACTAAAGTAACGGACCTGCAAACACCACGTGGTGCATTACATCAAGACCACTGCAAGTCCGCCAGTATACTCGAGACCACGCCACCTCTCACATGCCCGTCTGCAAAAATCCAAGGAAGAGTTTAACACGATGGTGCAGCTAGACGTCATGTGGCCCGGAAAGGGCCCAAGGTTATCGCCGCTCCACGTGGCCACCAAAAAGGATGGAAACCCACCACCATGTAGCGACTACCGAGGCTTCAATGACCGCACCATTCCGGACCGCTACTCACCGCCTTACATAGAGGATTTCGCGCAAAATCTTTGTAAAAAACAATACTTTTCTAAAATTGATCTGGTGCGCGGCTTTCACCAGATCCCGATCGCGCTCAAAGATGCCGAAAAGACAGCAATACTTACGCCTTTTGACCTCTTTAAGTTGGCTACGATGATGTTCGGTCTACGAAACGCTGCGCAAATTTGCCACCGGTTCGTGGACGACATCATCCGCGGCATTGATTCGTCTATTCTTATATACATGATTTCTTGGTGGCGTCGAAGTCTAAAGAACAGTATTTTGAACACTTGGAGTGCTATTCTAAATCCCGGGAAATGGGTATTCTGTGTGAACAAGAACATAAATGAGTGGACGCGTGCCTGCATTCCGTGCCAGCGGAATAAAGTGAGCCAGCATGTCTCTGCGCCCATAGGGAAGTTTAAAGAGCTTGTCAGCGGATTCGAGTACGTGCACATTGTCCCCAATAGCCATGACCTATTGTCAGGGTTACAGATACTGTCTCACGTGTGTCGACGCCTTTCCCGTTGTCTCGAGGTAGTGCCGATCGCTGACATGGAATCCGCGACTGGCGCAAAGGCTTTCATGTCTGGGTGGATAGCTCCATTCAGCTTACCTGCACGAATAACTACGGATCAGCTGCGGCAGTTCTAATCTACTTTATTTTTTGAACTATGTGGCTTGCTCGGTGCGAAGCGAATTCGCACGACAAGCTACCACCCGCAAGCGAACGGCTTCGTAGAAAGGTTCCACTAGCAGCTAAAAGCCGCGATTAAATTAAATGCCATGACGGTATCAACTCGGTATCGAAAATACCAGCAGTACCACTTGGCACACGCACAGTCATAAAGGAGGACCTGGGCGTGTCATCGGCTGACGCTTGCCTGGGGAATTTTTCCACACAAGGGACTGTAACCCTACGTTGGACTATGTAGGGGATCTGAAAAAGATATTTTCAGAAATAAAACCTGCAAGTATAATGCGACACGGGGAAAATAAAACTTTTGTTTTTAAGGTGCTTACAACTGCACCATTTGTGTCCCTACGTCACGATGCAGTGCGATGCTCCGGCGATTCTCCTTACGAAGGCCCGTTCAATTTCATCGAGCATGGCAATAAAATAAGAGTTTTGGTCGGTAGACTAAAACCGACCTTTTTGTTGTCCGAGGAATTGGAGAAAGTTGATTTAAATAACAACGCGAGCGTCGTCGATGACGACGAATATGTAATTACAGTAAAAACTCCAACACCAGCGGTAACAACAACTACTACTATTACTATTAATAATATACTAATAATATAATAATAATAATAATAATAATAATAATAATAATATAATAATAATAATACCAATATAATAACAATAATAACATAAACAACAACAACAACAACAACATAGTGTTGGAAGTAATAAAATTTTCTTGCAGATCAGTAGAAAGAGAAATATTTAAATTCTTCTTAAATTATATAAGCTCTTGTGTAAGAAAATTTCTCAAAGCACTATTAAAAATAGATGATATAATCAGAAAGTATGGAAACCTCTGTAAGGAATATAGGATAAGGATCTACAAAAAAATTAAGGTTCTCAATTACTAAAACATCATAAAATTATAGTATATTATGTAAACAATGAAGAACCATATAATCAGCGAGTGCAATGTGATTCGATGAAGTAGTAACTGAAATCTCAATGTCAAATACAAAAAATTGATACTGTAAGTGAATGAGAAAGTCAAGTTAAATAAAGACATTCAATCTCTACTGTGACTTTAAAATACTACTATATAATTTGTATGAATAAAAAAGATAAAATTAAAAGTGATTAAGAAAACAAAAGTAGAAGATTACTCAAGAATTATCTATATCGCTCATGCTTAAGCAAAATTAAAGCCAAAGTTTATAAAGAAGAAAGAAGGGTCTATGGATATTTTCGAAAAATCTCGCTAAATTGCAATGGAGAAAATTGACGATTTAATGGTGATATTCGGCTAGTGAACCATAGAATGTAAGATAAGAATCAAAGAATGTTGAACTACGGTGTTGCAAGAGTAGACGGGAGTATTGGGTCTCACATAAGACAGTACTATAAGAACAATATCTATATAATATCATCGAAATCCCTAATTTTTATGTTAGGAAATATGCTTTTGTTGAATGAAAATGAACAAAAGAAATATACAGCCAATAGAATTTACTTTATAGTAATGAAAATATAGTTCGTGTACTAGTTTTCTGTTAAAAATTAGTCTTACATATTTGACTGAGAGACTCCAAGACATTCAAGCTTGACTGATCAAATAAGATAATGGTTCGTGTAAGAAAAGAAGATATCTTCAAACTTTTCCTGATCGACATTCATCCTTGTTTTTTAAATTAAAAAAGAGAACAAAAGTAAAGTATATTAATTTGGTTTAATAATATCTAGATCTTACGCTGGTATTTTCCACGTATTCGCAAGTTCTATTTGAGAAATTCTAACCGAAAATTAGCACTTAGAAACGTCACAATAGGTGACGTAAATATCATTGGAAGATAATCAGAGAACAAGTTATTTATAACTCGAGGATCTATTTTAGTATTTATTATATTATGGTTCCGAAAATGTTCATATTAAACCGATCGTGATTTTCATACCAAGAGAAACACCTGTACGAGGTGTTTTATATATTAAATTCATAGGAAAAAATTCTGTATATATTGATAGAAGAAAAAAGCTTAGATATATTCTACAGTCAATTTTTACGGCAGCGATGAATAACAAGCAATGCTTTTAGTGGAAATGTAGAAGTTTTTAGCTGATTAAAAGTTAGTTTCAGAATCTTCCTATTTATCTGAATAGCATCAGCACATAATGATAATGACGATCACAAGTTCGATGAACTTATTTAAAATGCTGCATACACTCAAAGTTATGATACGAAGAACTTAATTAGTAGGAGCATCCGTGGATTAAATCTCTATAAATATCAGTGTAAAGCTTAAAAATTTCGCTTGTGGTCTGAAATACTAATTATCAATGGAAAGAAATTAGGACAACTGTTTAATCGATATAAGTCTTAGGTTGCCTTCTCAGATATTAAAAAATTTGGATTATAGTACTTTTTAGCAAATGCATTCGAGCGATACGATAAAAATTTTCAGTATAAGAAAAGTTCTGTCAGCAGTCGTAGTGAGGAATAAGATAAATGTTCTTTTTAAATCTACCATAAAATTAATTATGGCAATATTACGGGGGTTATAAATATCTTTTAGATTCGAAATTGCCGGATTTAGGAGAACATATACAATTAGACATAAATCGCCTTTATTACACATTCAATAAAACCAATGAAATACTAAAATTGTCAGAAAATATGAAATATTTAAGGATATGTTTTTACAACGAGGAAGTTTGAATCAATTGTTCTTCTTTCAAATGACAATGAATTATGGAGTCTAATTTTGATCGACAGCAGGATATTCTGTATCGAATTATTTTTCAATAAAAACGAAAATTAGGATTTTCCTCGTTTAAAACAACATTAATGATCAAGTAAAAAAATCCAGAAGAGTTTTTATATTCAGATTTAAACGGGAAAGCTTTTGCTCTAAATTTTTTTAATTTACTCTGGAAAACAAATAAAGGATGCTGTGAATAGCAAAATTTGGCGTTTGATTATGCCCTTGCTAAGAACAATCTGCAAAATCATCAAACCTTATGGTTTGATGACCTGTTACAACTTAATAAAAAAAGAAAAATTATAAAAAATATTAATTAAATAGGTTATTAGAATATGTGTAATTATAATAGCGATATAAAACTAAAACTGTAATGTAGTAAAGCTAAATGGATGCAACCTTTTAACGGATATTGTAATGTAATAAATTAAAGTTATGCATTAATTTATTTAACAATGGTGATACGTTAAGTCTTGGTCTTTCTCTCTGATACGAGAAGTGTCCATTAATGTAAATAATTTTACGTTAATGCTTTTTAAATTATCTAAGAAGCAACATTTGTGTCATGTTGACACTGTAAGACTTTTTAAGCTTTCTTAAAGGAAGTTTTTTTGTAATTTTGTTTATAACAATATATTTTATGTAATACTTCCAAATTTTTTTAACATTTATTTATTCATAAATTAAATATATTTATTAAGAAAAAAGAAGAACAAAATATTATTATTATTATAATATTAAGTAGAATAAAAAAGAAAAAGATATTAATAAATGTGAATCTTCATTCAATATAACTTTTTAAAAAAAATTCCGAATAGTCTTTTCTTGTAAATTCAAAGTTTAACAAAAAAAATTAAAAAACATCCTTTATCAATATCTAGGTTTCTTGGTTAAATAATTATTATATTATTACCATTATTTATATAGTTTTCTTCTTAAATAAAAAATTAAAATATAATCGAAATGTTAATTTTCATTGTAGGTTTTTTGAATGTCAACACAGACTCACACTTACGGTCACCAGCGAATTACGGTTTAATGGATCAGATTGCAGCATTGCATTGGGTTCAGGAAAATATTGCATATTTTGGAGGCGATCAAAAAAATGTCACATTAATTGGACATGGTACCGGTGCTGCGTGCGTTAATTTTTTAATGACGAGTCGTGCTGTACCAGATGGTTAGTATAATTCTTTAATGTATTATGTTTTCATATAATTAAATAAAATTTTACTTGAACTATGTTTATTGTTTTGTAATGATCCTTTTCAAGTAATCATCTTAAAAAAAGTAATGTAATAAAAACCATAAAATCTTTCACTGGGAGTATAATATTTAAATAACATTTCCAAAATAGAATATATTTAATTTTAAATAAAAATATGACATTTATAAATTTAACTATATTTACACTCCATAGTACTATCTTCTTAATTTACGACGTATTGCAGATCACCTACCAATGTCAAATCATATATTTTGAAAATTTTAAGATGTAGAATGAATCTAAAACATCTGGTCAAATATAATATACTGCTTTTTTTTTAATTTTTATTGTGAATCTGAATACATAATTTATCTTAGATTTCAGCTTTAAAGCATTAAATAAAGAAGATTCTTTATAGAAAACGAAAAAATGCTCTAATAATCTAAAAATCTAACAAAAATACAAAAATATAAGAACAACATAAACAATTGTGGATAATATAAATAAAAAATGATTAAATATAACATTATATTTATTAATTTCTAGCTTTTATAGAGAAATTTTAATTAAATATTTAGGACTATAACAGTAAAATAAAGGATTTAATGAATAAATATCAATCAATTAATTTTAAACAAACAAGTTTAGTTCCAGATAGTTCTAACAAATATTTTTTTTCTAACGAAAATTTAGTTTAGAAAAGGATCTGTATTCATTGTTAGTAAGCAAATTAATATTTTAAAAAATGTTTACAAAAATAGTATAGGACCTTAAATTATATTCATTTATTGTAAATGTTTCATCTAATATTTAAGAATTAATCTAATATTTAAGATCAAATCAATATCAAAATCATCTAATATTTAAGAATTGAAAAATGTTTTTTTATGATGCAGTCCATTAAAGTATTGGTAATTCTTTATATACTTGCTATAAAAGTAGTGCCTGCTACAATGATGACAATCCGTACGTACAAAAAAAGATTTTATTATTCTCAAAATCTGAAAAAAACAAGGATTAAATATTTACTTCTTGTAAAATTATTTTTTTACAAGAATATAAGAGACATGACTTTAATACTTAAAACATAAACTTTTATACGTATGTAGTTAAATCAAATACACGTTTTTTCGGACAAAAAATAAAAAACGAGTGATGAAATATATATTTATTTATTTAAATGTATTTAATATAATTAGCTTTAAAGTGGAATTACTCTGTGAATATTAATTTCTGTAAGATTTAAAATTTTGTAATAAATGATAAATATGCCAACTTCTGTCAATAATGTATCCTTTCTCAAAACATTAGTACATATTGATCTACTTTCATTGATCTATTTTAATACTTTCACTAACGTCTTTTAAAAATTGTTTTGTGAAGTAAAGGTTTATATGAAGCTTAGATTTCAAAAGTTAAAATGACATGAAATGTCTTATATATTTAAAGAAAATACCTCGATTTAGAAATGTTACAAAATATATTGTCAATGACAAAAGTAAGCTCAATAGAAAAAATGAGAATTTATGATATTGTAAAATTATACTATAAAAAATTTTAATAAAAAATAAATTATTTATTTACTTAATAATAACTTCAGTTTGCTTCTTCATTATCTTATACGACGGATTACTTGAACTTCTAATGATAAAATATTCAGATATGAAAACAACAATGTTACAATTTTATTAAAAAATCTATTATATCTAACGTATTGTTGTAATTCGTTTATTCAATATTCTAATTCATCATAACCTTTCCTTATTTTTTATAAAATTTAATATTTAACTATTTTTATTTTTTATTCAGTTTTACCTAGTAAATATTGTCATAAATATCAGATTATTCAACTACTCGTTGAAAGTACAAAAAGAACAAATAATTAATTAAATTAATTAATTCGATATCAATTTATTTATTTTTTTAACTAATTGTAATTGTTATTTTGAGCATTAAAATTAATTATTCAAATTCATTAAAGAAATAAGAAGAATGATTTTTTTATATTTAAAAACATTTTATTTATTTTATAACGTTTTTTAAAAATTTTTTTTGTGTTTTTTTATCTAAATAAGAATATAACTTATCACGTACAAAATCTGTTTCTCTTAGTATAATATGATGAAGAAGTTATTTGTCGTGATATAATTGGGCGATATATTCTCATTTAATCTACTATTCAATATATTGGTCACATAATAAAATTTATGTAAGGATCTAACCGCGTATTTACATTAGTTTATTAATAAACTATTATTATTAATGAGCTACCATATAAAATTTTGAAACCTATTATAATAATAATTACAAATGTTCTAAATATTTTCTTTTATTTTAAAGGTTTACTGTTTCATCGAGGTATTCTCATGTCAGGTAGTGCCCTATCACCATGGGCCCTAATAAGAGGAGCCTCTAGCTATGCAACTCAAGTTTCGAAAAATCTTAATTGTTCAGTAAGTAATTATTATCTTGTTTAATAATTTATTAATTTTTTCTTGAGAATGCGTATTATTTTATTCACGTACTTTATTTAAGTTTAAATATTCTAAAACATATGCTGTAGATAAATAGGACAGTGATATCTATTCTTAAAAAAGAGAAAGAAAGAATACAATAAATTATAGAAAATTATTTTTTGGATACAGAAAACAAAGTATTACAAAAATAAAATAAAAAATGGAAATAGTTGACGCAATGTATATGCTAAAATCAAATGCTATTTTCAGCAATAAATTAACTGTTAAAAAGAGAAAAATATTAGTTCGTTCGCAGACATAAAAATGACTTTCAATAAAATAGATAAAAAATCAGGAATAAAAAAATACTTTATTGACAACGCAAAGAGAATTTATATAGATCCTAATTTAAAAATCAAAATAGAATGGGAGATAATGGCAGAGATGAAAAACGAGAGAGAAATGAGTCAAGGGAGTATGATGAGTGTCACACTATTTAGAAAGATTGCTAGAAAAGTTTTAGAAAGATCTTGTGTTGCTTATCCCATAACAAATTTGCATAATATAGCCTATTTCTTTTTGTACTACTTAGCGTTCACTCCTTAAATTAAGACTTCTTTTGTTGTATATGTAGTATACAGAAAATTCGCAAGCACTACTTAAATGTCTAAGAGACATACCACTCAACATATTATTAGCTGTACCAGTGCAAGGTTTGGAATTTGCACCAGCATTTGGACCAAGTATAGATGGCGTGGTAATCGATCCAGGTGAACCTGAAGATCAAGACTACACGCTACAAGTCGATACAATAAATACACTAAATAATATTCTTCTGAGGAAGGACGTTATCGCTAAATTATCTAGGTAATCATCATTTTATATATTAGTAGCTACATTTTCATGACAATATATTTTTAATTGAATTTATTTTAATTTGAAATAAATTTAATTAGTTAAAATATAGTTTCATAATTCAAATATTTCTAAATTATTAGAAGAATAATAAATTATAAATTCATAATAATTTTGTTGAAATGAATATACTATAAATCTTTTAATTGAAAATAATTTTGTTTTTTAATTAAAATTTAAACGATATGCTTATATATTCATATTCATAAATTCCTAACAACAAAGTTGAAAAGTTTTTTTTATTAATTTGTAAATATATATCGCACGTGTGTGTGTGTGTGTAGATGTGTGGATGTATACGACAATATTTATAATACAAAGTACTTAGAAATTACTATAAAATTATAAGTTTTCTAAATCTTCCTTGAAACAACACGAATTTTTATTTATTTTATATTATATGCAGTAATCAAATCACTAGTTAAAATCCTCCATTAGTTCGAAATTATTAATTTAAATGAAGTAATTGAAGAATTCTGTTAATTACGATATATTAAAAATTAGATAATTATTATAAATAAATTTTAATATCTATACAATTATCTGTTATAAATGATATTATCTAATATTACATTTTCTATATTGGCAGCAAACTAATTTAATTTGTGACAATTATTTATAATTTATTATTAAAATTTATTCTTATCTAAATCATCAGTGACCTGTGATTGTTGTATTAATTATAGTATATTAAAATAATATCAAAGTACTTAAAATTTTACGTATAAGTTAAAAATATGTTAATAAATTTTGCTAATAAAGTTTTGCTATTTCTACTTATATTAATTACTGAATTTAATTACTTAGTATACATGGGCTTTGTTATCAGTCAAGTAATTGTTTTCATATTCAGTAGTTTATCAATCAAGTGTTATAATTATAAAATTCACATTTAATTATTATTAATATAGTTTTATCTAAAAAAAATTCATTTTAACTGTGTACATATATACTGTATTTCATGTTTTCTAATTTTTTACGTTGCTTTTATAAATTTTTTTCCGCGGTAAAGAAAATCAATGAAAAATAGAAACTTATAATATTTTATAAGTATAAAAAAAAAATAAAATTGACTACTAATATCTATAATAATTATTTTATATTTTTATATGTTTTATATAATATTTAAATAATATTGAGTTAGTTTCAAATTCTATTTGAGTTACAATTTCTTTTTGTTCTTAATTATAATATCAGATACTTAAATATTCTTAATTTTATTATTTAATTATTATCATAGTATTATCAAATATAAATTATACTATTATGTGTGTTATCTTTATAATCCAACTTCCTTATCTTTTCGCATAAAATGTATCAATTTCTGCGATTTAATCTTAAATATAAATATTGACTTCCTATGTAGAAATAATTGCAAATTTTATTTATAATAATTTTAAGTAATTTTTTTTTTATTTTATTATTATATCTTCATAAATAATACTGTATAATAATATAAATTTCATTCTTAATTTGGCATAAAAATATACAATATTTCCTTTACTTACGCTAAAACATTATTTAGTTTCATATTATTTACGCTATGCCCTTTAAAAATATGAAATATATTATAGATTACTTTTTATTCCAACATCAATATTAAAAAATTATCATTTTATAAAACGGAAACTATTTAATTCTATAGTGACCAAATTTCTAAATTCAACTTTTAATTTTTACAAATTAACGTCTAATAGTTCTTAATAAACATATATTAAACTTATACAATTTATTTTGATCTATATAAAAAAGGTTTTTATTGATAAAAGATGTTTTTATTAAAGAATAATTAATTCATTGATATCATACTGAAGCAGGATACTCTGTACAATTTTAATCATGATGCTAAAATTACTTAGCATTTTTATCTGTACTAATATTTTTTTAATTAATTTTTTAATACAGCATAGAATACAGTAAACGTTTTCAAATTCTTCCCTCGATTTTTTAAATTTCGACTTATGTGTCATTCGAAAATATGAAATGTTAAGTAATCCAATCCCTTGTCATAAAGATCTTAAAAGTAATTCATTTAATAAATATATATGAATAACACAAATAATAAAAAAACACAGTTTGTTTATATTTATTATTTTTACTTGATACTTTACTGATCATTTATTGCATAATCTTTTGAAATGTTCAGATTTTCTTATTTCTACATAATTCTTTATTTTGCATATAAAAAAAAAAACTTTTGAAACGAACATTTGAAAAATTTTCTTATCGTTTAATTAAATATTGGAGAGTACTTAAAATATAGTAATTTAAAGGTTTTAAAATGAAGAATATGATTAATACTGTATTTAATATCATCCCAATTTGAATAATTTATATTGACTAATCAAATTTAGGTGTAACTTCGTTTTATGGGTAATATTGTGGTAGAATACAAGTTCTTTCCTGATCATCCATTCTACTTAATGAAATCGTATAATTTGTATGACTCGTATGAATTGTTTAATTGGCTAGATTAAATTTTAAAAACAAATATTACAAAAACAATCAAATGATGTTGTAAAGTTTTACTAATCAAATCGAGTAATATACTTCCAAATGACAACAATACGTTCATGTAATTAGTAAAAAGGATCTGAGGACTTTACGTTATTACAGACTGTAAAAAATTGTCAGTAAATCGGAGAGATAAAACTAAATCCATAAGTGTTTTATCCTTTCAGCAAAGTCTCTGATAAACTAATTGTTTAGATTATTCCTCATGGTATGATGAATATTTATCAAATAATCCTCAGTGATTAAAAAATGTTGAATACTATAGCGTTGATACACGTAAATTAAAGAAATAGTTTGCACCGAACTTAAATAATTTAATTAGGTTGAGGTTTAAATTAAATTAATGTAAAAATAAATTAAAAAAAAAATAAAAAATAGATTAAATATAAAGATACTTTTAAAAGCATAAAATCATAAATAAAATTAGCACCATATACTTGGTCTCTTTATTGGAATTATATTTATGATAATTGGAATCTCTTTAAGAAGTTTGTAAGATTTAATTAATTATATTATACAATAATCATGACCTTTCAAAATAGAGAATTTATTTGTTAATTAGTTATTACTTATAAATTGACGTACACTTAAAAAAAGTCAAAATAGTTAGTATACTAGAAAACTACCCAAACAGGTTATTAAAGCACCAATACTCTACATAATGTATTAAATAAAAAGTGAGGTTCTATTTATGCGATGTCACGAATATCAGACTAAAATAAGTAATTAATTATTACAAAATAAATATCTTTTTTGCATAAAATCGAATTAAAATTACAGAATTATTTAAACTGATTCACATGATTAAATTTATAAATTCTGTAAAAAAGAAACTAATATGAAAAAGAAAGTAATTTCAATATAAACTTAATATGTAACAAATAATATAATATTTTATTGGATTTAGTATAAAGTATTTAACCTAATTATAATGAAGTCGATACACTTCAGCATACATAAAAAATACAATGACATCTGAAACATGTAAAAATCGTTAAAAAAGAATAAAAAAATTTCTGTTATAAGAATTTATTTTAATCATAAAGCTGAATCACAATTAATGATATTGGACTAAAATCAAAATAATTAAACTTAATCTGTAGTTATATTTATATTATCACATTTCAAGAGTTTTCTTTTATTTATTTTAGAAATTTACTGTAAAATTACTCATTATATGCTAACAATGGGTAATATTAAAAGATTATGATTTGAAAATACCTGAAATATTACAATATTGTAATGAATAATTTTTAAAATAAAAAAACATATTCAATACTGCATTAGAATGCAAGATTCTTCCTTCCTTAGAATCTGAATAAAAATAATTTCTTCTACAATAGAATTTAATAAGGAATAATCGTATAAAAAATATTAATAAAAGACTGTGTGATCAGAAAATTTGATTGATATTTTTTATTTCTCTACTTGTTTACTATCTAAAATAAAATTTATATTAATTATATTATTATAATATAGTCAAATTTTATATTATTTCTACATGTATCTAATAATACAAAAGAACCGAATACTTGAAAATTTTAAAAAATTACCCAAACTGAAATTCAACTACACCGTAATAATGAAATACAAGGGTTAAAGTGTATATAAATTCGAAATTATATACATAATTCTTTTATTAGTATTGATTATTAAAATATTATAAGTTATATTATTTTATTACACATAAAAACCGATTTTTTTTAAAAGAAACTTTTAAATAGATAAAATATAATACTTTTTTATAAGCTTAATCTAAAAAAACTACTGATTGGTTCCACATAATATAAAACTAAAGGTATTTATTCTCTATATATTATCAATTCGTTTTTATATATTTTTATGTAGATATGATCTGATGGTTGGTGTTGTTCGCTCCGAAGCTTATTTTTCATTAACAGCAGAAGATGCACAATATGGTATCGAAGCTGATAGACGTATGAAAATACTACGTGAATTTGTTCGTAACACATACACGTATCATCAACCAGAAATATTGGCGACGATAATCAATGAATATACTGACTGGGAGAGACCAGTTCAACATCCTGTTAATATTAGGTAATAAAATATTTTTAAATTACATTTGTTTTTTTATTGAAAATTCTTAAATAATGCAGGTAATAAATAAATTAAAATTTAAACAATAATTCTGCGTTGAAGTAAATTTCGTAATTTCGTAACTTCAAAATAAAATATTTAAGTATTGTTTACTGATTATAGTTTAGTTAGTTTATTAAACAATATAGTGTATTGTTATAATAAATTACAAAATTAATTTCCACATTTGTTTTTTATATAATCATTTTACACATTTATTATAATGTTACAATCTACGCATATACATTTTTGCACTATTTTCATTTAAATTTTAACACTTGTTCTTATATTCACTGTTATAGTAATATCTTGCCTATAAATAAATAAAGTTACATTACGTATAAAATATTTACACTTAATCTTACACTTTTCGTGTTGCACAGATGATTTTGCACTTGGTGTTCAAATAAATTTAACTTACATGCATATTTTTCACTTATTACTTATCTACATGTTCTTCTTTTCTCTCTTTCACACTGTCTCTTCAAGTGCATTTTGTACATTAAACTTATATCTTGTCTATTCCCCTTTACACTATTTTCCTATCTGTGTATTTAAAGTTCTATCATACTGCACTTTCAAAATGTATTTCATTGATTTTTTCTATTATGTACCCAATCAACATACAATTTTCTTCTTCCGTCAACTAGTATTCGTTTTCTCTCACCCCATTATTATACTAAAGCTTGCTAAAATTCAGTTTTTCTCGCTCTTTTTCCATACGTTTTTACTTCATGCCTTCAATTAATATGCTTAAATGCCACTATATATTTGGATCTTTCTACATGGCTTATCCATCATTTCATTTGCTGTCATACTTTTTCTCTCTCTCTACCTATTCGCAAAACATATCAACATTTTAAAATTTCGGTCCACGTACATCATGACCATCGTATCTCAGAAACTTATTCTTTTTGTTATATAGTTTTTCTGTTTTTATCTTTTAATCCTCCGTTTCCACACACCCTTTCTTATTCTATTTCTCATACACATTCTTTTTCTTTTATACTTTCTATAATAACGTGCTTAAATTCGTTCACATACATATATTTTTCTACATTACTTAATCATAATTGCATATACTTCGTTACTTTTATTTTCTCTAGTTTACTCATAATATATCATCATTTTAAAATTTTTCTGACTTAGTATATATGACTATCCTATGCCATATCAAAAACTTATTATTCTTTTTATTATGTTCTTTTTTTCTTTGTATTTTAATCTACTGGTTTCGTACACTTTTCCTTCTTCCATCCTTACTTTTAAACACTCTTTTATCGTTTCCAAACCTTCACTACTTATAATTTTTCTTTGAAATCTAAGTGCTCTTCTTGCAACTTTAATCTATATCCTGTTCCTTTTTGTTTCTATCATCATAAGACTGTCAGGTGTATTTCTATCTAAGCTAAGACTTTATTTTATGAATCTCATCTGTATATTTTCTATCTCTTCAAATTTCTCCTCAATTTCTCCTTAATTTCTGCATCGTATAGAAGAATATTTTCTACTAAAGCATCGAAAAATTTTGTTTTAATTCTACAATCTTCCTTAAACAGTGTTTTTGTAATGCTACAGACTTTCCATAACTTAAATAAATATTTGCTCTTTTAGTCATTAAATTTGTGTGTAACTGTTCTTATTATCTTCTTTGAATTTATAAACTAAATAAGTAAACTGATTGGCTATTTCTGCTTCTTTTTCCTTTTATAAAAATTTTATTTTTTTCTTCTAACCCCCTACTTGTTTAGTACATATATATGTATTTTATAATCTACTATAATAAAAATAAGTTATAAATTATACTTTTTTATAGATAAAATGATATAAAAATATAAAATATATAAATAATAATTTATATTTATTATTATGTTAATATATTTTATTATTTCAAATTAAAAATTATAAATAATAAAATACTTAAAAAGAATTAAAATAAAAGAATTTGAGTTATTAATTTTTACATAGAACTAATTGAATAATTAATAATTTAATTATAAATTTTTTTATAATTAATAAACAAATTTTATTATTATAATATATTTGCTTTTACGTATTAATTCAAACATTTATTTTTCTTAGTTAAACTTAATATAATTTCTGAAAATATAGGCATTTTATTTATGAAATATTTTAATTTTATATTTTATTTTATTTTTGCAAATAACTATATCATAAGGATAAATGACATGAAGTATAATAAAGAATTTATTTTAATGAAAAACAAAATACAAAACAGAATACTGAATACTGAAAACGTAAAAAATTAACAAAGCAAAATATTTTACTTAAAACAAGTTAGTTAATCATTATATGAAATTGGAATATTGTTTTATGGAGTATATATTATTTACATTTAGGGATGAAACTCTAGAAGCACTAGGTGATGCCAATACAGTTGCTCCCGCTACTCGAACGGCTGATCTTCACAGCAAATCTCATCGGAATTCTTATCTTTATGTTTTCGATTATCAAACAAAATATGGTGATTATCCTCAAGTAAGTAAAAAAATTTTTTAATCAAATTTAAAATTTAATTAATCTTATTATACAAACTATAATTATGTTTATAGACATTATGTATGTTTTTTATTTTAAAGAGTTCAACGTCAGAAATATATTTTTAAAGAAAATGAAGTTATTATTAACAAACAAAATTTTTAATACTGTTACGTAAATATTTTTTTATATCATTACTTATGACAGTGACATATTTGTCACTCCTGATTCTTCGATGCCATTATCTATAAAATATCAATAATATAAATTTTCAGTATAACTAATTCGTAATTTTTGGAACTTCACTCATAATTACAAAAACTTTATTAACTTGAATCCCATTAGAATAAAAGATGAAAAAATTTATATGCAATAAGAATAAAAATAAATATTTGTATTATTATTTAGTTTATTTATGTTATAATAATATATAAATTATTATGTATAATATATTATTTTATGAAAAGTGATGAAAATTATTATTTGTAAAATTATAAATTTTTAATATAAATTTAATTTTGAATGATATAATGCAACGATTTATTATTTTATTTTTTATTTCGATTGTTTTTAATCTATTTAAATAGAGTTTTCTATTAATTAAATTTTTTCAGCTAACAGGTCTCTTAACTAGCTTTTAAATGATAAATTAATACCATTCACAGTGTCACTTACCATAACAGGTAACAGAGATCTTGCTTTTAAAGTTCATCGAGCGATTATAGCCCATTATGCTGTTTAGTACTTGGCTGATTACTCTACTTATGTATACAGCGGATATATCAAAATGTCTATAGAGACATTAAGTTTGTAGAAATGGAAGAGAGGATCTTAATAAAACTTATATCATTGATTAACTTAAATAAGATAACAATTATTTTACAAAGAAATAAATGTTTTACCATTATAACTATGAATCAATGAATAATATTTAATACTAGTATTTCAATAGAAAAAAATGAAATATATGAGAGTCCAATCTGACTAATTTACAATTTTTGAACATTCAGGAATAGAGAAAATTTTATTAGTAATAGTTAAAAATTTTGTTTCATACGTCAAATTATAATTACACAATAAAACTCGTAGAATTTTGTTAATTATTCAAAAATTATGTAATTTATAAAAAATTTCGCGTCATTTTTTACTGAAAAGATCTAATAAAAAATTATAATTTTTAGTAAATGAAAAGTATTTCTGCAAAAAATAATATTCTTAAAGAAAATAAAAAATATACGTTGTAAAAGTGAAAATAATATATAAATATACTGTAAAACAAGAAGAGGCAAGATATAGTATTACAGGAATTAAAAGAGTTATGGAGCAATAAATAGTGAAAAATTGTCTGGAAATTGATTAATAAAATAGTTAAAACAGAAAAAATACATATGAGAAACCCCAAAGAAAAATGATGGATTAAGATTATATATTGTGCAAAGAAAACGAAGTATGATAAGGGCGAAGAAAAAAAGACAAATAAAAAAAGTAGAAATAAAATACTTCTAAGAAATAATAAATAACATGAAATTGAAAAAAAACAAAAGTAGATGAAAACATGAATGAATGAATGAATGAAATATAAGATTATAAAGGGAAAATACTGATAAAAAAACGTAACAAAAAGTAAAGATAAAGAAAAACTATTTTATGAATTATATTGAAATGCCAATCACCAAAATTAAAAAATTAAAATTACTAACACGGAAATGTATTAGGATTAAACATGTTTATGAATGTCAATAGAAATAATAAAATTACAATTGTCAAAATTTTCATTTTTTGGAAGATCTAAACGTTGCAGGAGAGAACGTATGTTTTAATTTGTTTCATCGGTTTATTGTCTAGGTAAACTAGAAAAGATTTAATAAGTAAATATATAGCAAATAGTGACGTAAAATTTGATGGGTTCACCACTATCGCACAAAGCAGTTGGAGTGACGGTACTACAAAGAAATCATTTACATAAATTTATACATAGTTAATCACTCATACTAATGAACTTACTAGTGAACATACTAATTTAAAGAGACGCACTCATAACTATCATTTCTTCTACATGCCATTGTAGAAGAACCCGATTACTATTAGGCATATTTAAATTAGCTTAAGAAAAGTTATTATATATACGCTTCTTCACTTATTATATTTTGAAAGATGTCTTTATAATACTAATTAAATATTTCTCTCCTCGTGGATGTAAGCACCAATAGAACCAATATTGAAAAGTTAATTGACACCTCTTCCTTTCCTTAGTTTTATTTATTTCACTATTTGATATAGAAACAAATATCTATCCTACTTTAAAATTTATAAATTAGTCAAATAATGACTTAAAACCAAGTTGCGTGATGTCATGAAACTTAACTTATATATTTAATCGTGATACCACTGAAAGTATGAATCATCAGAAGTGATGACTTTCTTCTATTTTTTAGATAGAAAATAGATTTCTCTATAGTTAAATTCATGGTCATTTTCGATATTTTTATAAGTTGTGAACTATTTTCCAGAAATACGTGACTGTTTAGATAATTCAGAAGATGTAATAATTGAAAGGATATTAGTTGGAGATTAGGGCAGTCGAAATAAGATTTTCGATTTTACTTTTAGATAATATTTTACCAATTTTGCATCAGGTCTTCTTATTTTTTAGTGTAATAATATGAACTATTTGTGCCCCTTATTATATTACGATTATTGATTATTTATTTCGGTTCTAACGTGTTAGCGACAGTCAGTAATAAGTAGTGATAATTTTTAATGATTTTAAAATGTTCAATTTTCACACTATTGAAAAATCGCTAAGTGGCAGATTAAACATAAAATTTTTAGTATTAATGTAATCAATTTTAATTTAACAATCTTTACAGGAAATGCCAATGATTACATAATAAATTATAGATATATATAATGTATATCTAAGTTTTTCTTTAGATGACATTAGTTTTAATCTCACACTAATAAAAAAATATTAAAAAGAACATACAGAAAGTAATCGGATATTAAAATTTCCTCCACGTGCATTGATATAAATTAGAAATAAAAGGAAAACCTCAATTTTTGTTGAGTAATGAATAGTTAAGAACTCAAAATTTAAATAATAAAAGTAAATTAATATCAATCAGAAATAGAAATTCCGATTTCATTTCTTAAAAATGATTGAATTACACTTTGAATACTTTTTTATCGTACCTACTTAGTTATATGTAAGCATGTATAATAAGTATGTAAGATATAACAACAGTAAATGGAGTTAATAATAAATAAACATAAAAATACTGGTCAAATAATCATCACTAGGACAATTATAATTTCTCTTTAATATCAATAAATGAAACCATGGTTCAATATATTGTAATATATGAAAAGTAATATATTATAATAATATAGTAAGTAATATATTACAATATATTGCATTATAGTAAGTAATATATTACAATATATTGCATTATAGTAAGTAATATATTAAAATTTATTGCAATATATAGTAAAATAATTAATAAAAATAAAATAATATTTAATTATACTATTTTTCTCTTTCTCACTCAAAAACTTACTCACGTAAAAGTTACCTTATCAAATTTTAAACCTAATTCTTTTCTTCTATAATTGGATATAAGGCAATGACATATTATTGTAATAATAATTCACATATTCAGTTTTAGAATAAAAAATTTGTGGGCATAAAAAATTCTTATATATAATTTTTTCTTATTTAAAATTAATTGATTAAAATTTGGGTTATATTATGTACTATTGCAATTCATAATTTACTTGTATTTATAACTTTATAACTTGAAAGAATAGTAAGCATAATTTAAATAACAAAAAATAAAAAACTAAGAATTGCAATGCTTTTATGATTTACACTAATTTTTTGTCTATAAATGATATTTTACAAATCGTGTGATTCTAGAATACTTCTTAATTTATTTAATTATGTAGTAAATCAATACTTATTTACTGTTACTAATAAATGATTATTTTTTTATCTAATAAAATCTGAATTATTTTTACTTTTATAAATTTTACACGATAGTAAACTAATAATTATAATTTTTTAAGGTATACTCATCAGAATTACTCAGTTTATATTTTTTTTAATTTATAATTTATAGAATTCTTTAATAAATATGAATTTACAAATCAATATAAAATTTTATTGAAATTTAAAACTATTACTGAAAAATAATGTTATTCCATATATTTCAAATAATTAACTGATAAAATTGAAATAAAACGTAAGTTTACTCCATATTTGAGTAAATTCAATACATTGAAAAGTTTTAGTATTATATTTGGCAAAAATTCGATTATGAAAGAAATTGTATCAAGAGACAGTTTCAAAAATTTTCAAAAAATTAATATGTAATATAGGATTATAAATAAAAATAAAACTAATAATTAACATAAAAAATTTAAGCAACCATTTAAAAATAATATTGAAAAAAGAAATAAAACATAATTAATTTTGAACAAGTATTAAATCAAATATATTTTACATGCAGGGAACATAATAAAACATTCAAACTTCAGAATCATCAAGTGAAAGAAAATATTCTATAAAATATTGAAAAATAAATAAATTGGATTATATAAATTTTATATAGAAATATTATAGAGAAACTGTATATTCAATTAAATCCTATTTATTGATATGAACATACCGAAACTTATAATGATGAGGGAAACACAAAAGGAAATATAAATATGAGATAATTATAACATAGTTATACATAGTTAACATAGTTTAAAAAGTAACTAAAAATTAATGAATGTTGGCGAATATTAGAACGAAAGATAACAACATTAAATATGGCCACTGAGAAAGAAAAATAATAAGTGGAATGAATCTGTAGAAACAAAATTGAGGAAGACACAATTATTTTGGACAAAGAGAGGTCAATAGATAAAATTTGGATGAATAATCTGGAAAAAATCAAGATAGAGATAAAAAATTTAATGACGATAAAAATAGAGAATAATAATCTTTTCACTTAATTAATAGGAATAAAATTAAGTTTAGGAACTAAAAAGAGCTAACACAGTAACAATAGAAGTACCTGAGACCCAATTTAAGTTATATTTAACTAAGAATACGTTTGTGTAAAGTAATGTATTCATTTTACAATATATGTGTTTTTCAATAAATGAACTAATTATATTAGCTTTAAATTACATTTTGAATAATAACAGAATTTTTATTCTTGAACAATTGTATCTTTATTATTTTAAAGTAAAATTAATAACCATTTAAATACCCATGATAAAAAACAGTATACGACCCAAAATTATCTTTAACATTCATGATTTATTATTATTTTTTTTTTTTATAGCGTCAAGGTTGTATTCACGGAGAGGAATTACCGTACTTTTTTGGAGCACCACTTGTCTCAGGACTAGCACATTGGCCACGAAACTATACAAGAACAGAAATTGGCCTGTCTGAAAGTGTTATACTCTATCTTGCGAATTTCGCCAGAACTGGGTAAGTTGTAGAATAAATTTGTAACAAAAAAACAGAACTTTCATTCTATGCTTCTGTTTAAGTAAGCATCACAAAAACACATGCACTTATACGTGTTATATTTTATAAAATATAATTATATGTCATTTAAACTATATTTAAAATATTTATTTTAAATAATAGAAAAAGGTACAATTTTGTAACGACTATCATATTAAATGAATAAAATTTTTACGTTGACGATTATTATAAATTTCAAGTGAATATGAAATGTTTTTTGTAATAATAACTATATTTGATAGCGAGTTTTTATTAATAGTGTAGAAGTAAATATTTTTTTAAACATTTATTTCTCAATACCATATATAAATAGGCGTTATAATGAGTGATAACATTTTACAAAGAATTTTAAAAACTTCTCGCGATTAAAGATGCAATATTTTGCCATAGGAATCCAAATATGGGTACACCGGAACCAGGATCAACTTCTCGACCGGAGCGTATGAAATTAAAGAATCTTGAGTGGACTGCTTACGAAGCTATGCATAAGAAATATCTTAATATAGGTAAACGTTTCTTTTACATATGTGTGGGCATGCATATTAAAGGATCTGTATCTTTCTCTCTTGATGATAATAATTCCTTTACATTTTAACGCAATCTCTTTGTTACCAAAATCATTTATTTAAACCAGTTTCATAATGGCGTTCGTTAAAACTGTTTTTATTTATTTATATTCAGCTTTTTAATTATATTGACTCATAAATTTTTTAATAGCTATTAAACTTTTTAAACCTTAAAATAAACAAAAATAAGTCATTAATTTAAAGTCGACTTTTTAAAAAAAAAATTAACACATATTTTATGTGTCAATATAGAAATTCATTAATAAATACTTGATAATATTATTATTTTGGATCAATCGTATCACAAATTCCAGAAAAATCAAGAAAATATACTATATCTTAAAATGCTTGCAACTAAAAAAACACTTTTTTAACATTTATGATATTCTTTTTTTTAATAAAAAAATTCAATATTATAAATTTCAATATTATATTCAATACGTATACGACTATTTATAAGATAGATAATAACTTCTATCAATAAATTTGAATGTTGAAATTTTTTCCAAATGAAATTAATTTTTTTTAACTTTAATATTTAATTTAAATTGTACGCTTAAAGTATAAAAATTTATTTGTTGAAATTGCTTAAACTATTTATCAAATTTTATGTAAAAATATATGGAGTACAAACTCAAATGAATATATAAATAATAAGAAATTATGAGTTTTTAAAATAATATAATGGAATATTGTTGAAATTACAATTCAATAAGTAAATTAAATTAAACTTTTAGTCAACTTATATTCGCTCAATATTTTATTTTTTTTAACAATAAGCGATATTTTAATTTATTATATTTTTAGTGTAAACATTAATAAATTAATAAATAATTCATTTTAAATGATAGGAAATTAAGTAAAATACATAAAATTTTAGAAGTAACTTAGGTATAGATGAGATTCGATAATTGTCATTACGTTAAAATAATAGATTATTATTAATATAATATTACTAATATAATATTAAAACAAATTAGTTGTAGTCTGTTACTTATAAAAGAAATTTACATCTAATATTATTAATATTTAATCTCTCAAAAATTAGATGTGATCAAATGACATAGACACTATGTCTATTGACACTATGTCAAGAAGTGATAAAATCGAAAAGCTAAATAATATAAGAAGATATAATTATTTGCTTTTATACTATTTACATTCCCCCATATTAAATAATCGCGATTTCGTATTTCATTTCTTAGCATTATACTTATCAAATATGATGTATTTTTTTAGTATACAAACATAGTCGATTTTTGTGGGTTTTTAATAATTTTTATATATGAAGATTTCACTAAGTAACACAAAATTCATAAATCCATGTTATACCTATGATCCGATGTTCGGAATTCTAAGTTTACTTTATGATACAAAAAATATAACAGTATCATATATATTGTTATTAAGTATTATTATCACAAAAATTTTATTTACATAAAGGTCGTTAAATATAATCTAAAGCAAAAAATAATTCTTTATAGTATTCTACTGATCTTAAACATTACCAAATAAAAATAAATTTAATTGTTACCTATCTTTAAATTTATTTATTATTTATTTTACTTAATTTTCTATTTTATCTTAATAGAACATTACATGTAAATTTATATTAGACCAAAAATATGCTAGAATATATAATTACAGGATATAAACTATGTATAATAAAACTAATTTTCTTAATTAGATTACTAAATAAATAGTGATTAAAATTTTTTAATTAATATTTCTTCCCGCCATAAATAATTTCTTTGTTAATACTAATTATATTTTATAAATATTTTTTTTAAACATTTCCAGATATTAAGTCCAAATTGAAAAATCACTATCGCGCTCACAGATTATCCTTTTGGTTAAATTTGGTTCCTGATCTGCACAAACCAGGGTCTGATGATGTTCCAAGGTCTCATCATTTGCTGGATTCTGAACAGGTTTTTGTCTGTTACTTAATTTCTTTTTATCATGCATACATACCTGCATTTATTTAAATACTGTCATGTATTAAATAGAATATTAACATAATTTTATTGTGTACTTTTAAATCCGTCTATTGAAAAGCTAAAACAATATTTTTATATACGCCTGCTTATCAATTAAATAAATTTATGATTAAAAGCATTTTTAAATTTAAAAAAATATAACCGTTATTACAGAGAAATATCATAATTTATTCAGCATTATATAATTAAGTAATTTTATAACTTATTGCCTATTTACTCCGATATTTTATAACTGCACACCTCACCAAATGTCTCCAATAGATATAGATAGTAAATATCAAAATGTAATTCTATTTTTATCTCTTTTTTCTAAATTTTGAGGAAGTTCCATTTGTATTACTTTGCCTAACCCTTCTTTAAAACATAATTTTTTCACATGTTTTAAATGTTATAATAAAATAGGCGAATAAATTAACTTACCCAAAACTCTTAATAATCACCTGACTAAAATTATAAATTAACTTCTTTATCTTTTTATCTTGTCTTCTTTCTGTACCTTCCCCTTTTTCTCTTTTTTGAAAATCGTCACTACTGATTAACAAAACTCGTTATAAATATAACATTTTTCATAAAATTTTTATTGTATGTAAAAATGTATTTTTATATGTACAATGTAAAATTTTCGGATAAAGCATTATATTGTTTTATTTCATAAAATTATTTATTATCCAATATATTATAAAATTAAAAAAATATTAAATTAAAACCATAATAAAATGATTATTTAATGTTCACTTATAAAATAAATATAAAAACATAAAATAAGTATTAAAAGTATTAAATATATAATAATTATTATAAATTAATGAAAAGCTATTTCTACTACTATTTAAAAAATTATTTTAGTTCTTTCATAAATAATAATATAACACTAATAGTTGAAATTAATAATAATTTAAAGAAAAAATTATCAATTTAATTTAAAATAATTTAATTTAAAAAAACATATTGATAATTTTAATTCTAATTAGAATACATTTCAAGGAAATAAAATATTCAAAATTTTTAATTAACAATTAAATATTTTATTTCTTATTACAGGTTCCTCCACGTTTTATTCAAAGGATTCCAACAACATCTATGATTCCAACCACGATAGAGTTAACGACTGAGCGTGTATTTAATATAACTTTAGCACAACCAAGTGAATTAGCATTCGAGGAATCAACAAATCAACCAGAAGACGGTTTTGCCGCTTATAGTACTGCTCTGAGCGTTACAATCGCCATAGGATGCAGTTTACTTATTCTAAATGTACTTATATTCGCTGGAGTATACTATCAGCGTGATAAAAATAATCATCATCATTATCCCAATAAGTACCAAGAAAATGGACAGATGCCGAATAATATCTGTGGTGAATTAGGTAGCACATTTTTCATTTTTATATATGATGTAATTAAAAAGCCTATATCAAATATAATCACTTATGTGATATTAGATAAAATGTCTTATTTTATAATTTCAATGATATATATATATATATATATTATTAAAAAAAAAAGAAAAATTAAATATATAGATACTAAAACTATATATTATATTTTTTTTAATTTTCTTATTGACGTACGTAATAGAAAATTTATTTAGAAAGATTGTAAAAATTTTTTTTTGTACTTGATTCAGTCCTCATTTTTATATAAATAAGAAAATACAGAATAATTAAAATATGAAGTGCCAGCATTAGGAATCCAAGAATCTAACGACATGTATGTTTTCCACAGTTATATTAATTTCTATTGATCGTGCTCACGGTGTAATTTTAGTGTTAAAATTGAGTCTTAAACGTGTATTATATTCCGACATAAATGTACCTTTTCTTTAAATAATATTTCAATAATATTAAAAAAGTAATAAAGTAATAAAAGTAATAACGTATCGCGATTTAAGATATGTTATTTCATCCAATATATTTACAGTGTTTCAAAAATCAAATCTTTAATGAAGGCATATTCGTATAAATGCATAATAATCATCCAGATAAAGTAAGATAAAAATTATAAATGTTTAAAAAATTACTTTATATAAAATAAAAAACAAACAAAAATTTCATTTTTAATGCAGACAGATTCAAGAGTAAGCGTATAATATAAATCTTTTTGCAATATTATTAATTACAAAAATAAGAAAGGGACTAAATATTAATATTAAAATAATTAATAAAAAATATGAAGAACTAATACGATTAATTATGAAAAAAAAGTAATTTGAGTAAATAAAAATTCCAAACTTCGTCGATAGGTCAATTAGTTGAATTGAATTTTCACCACCTACGATATATATTGATAAAAATAAACTGTATTACTTATGGACAAAGATAAAACTGCGCATATTAATGTTCAACATTTAAAATAGATTAAGATTCGCAATTTTTTAGGTATTTTAAGTGCTGAATGACAATTTCTTACAAAACAATATAAATCTCACTGCTAAGTAGACAAATTTCTTATTAAAAGAAGAAAAACTCACGCGATGATATAAGATTAATCTTATGAAGTGAGTTGAATTTAATTTATTTCGAAACATTTTTCAACAATTAGAATTAATTTTCTGGTGAAATGTGATTTTAATGAACAATAAAAAATAATAAGATGCACCTAACATAATTTAAACATTTCAGTATTAAACCGAAGAAAATAATACAAAAACACTATGTACGGAGTTACACAATTTATATAAATATTATATCATTGCATTACTTTTATTTCTCGCCAAAAAATTAATATAGAAAAGGCAAGTAAGGAGATTTAATTTATATTTTACTGATAATAATTTATTACCAAATTTAATTTATAAATAACATTTAAACTGGCATAAAGAAGTTTGAGAATGTTTACATTTTTAGAAATCATATGATACATAGAAAGCAACATAAGAGTTATGTAAAACTCTAAGGTAGTAGAAATACTTTAAGAATAATGATGAAAATTAACAAATAGAAAGATATTTTTATTAGTATTAAGTGTATTTGGATTTTAAGTATAACTAATTGACTAGACATAATTCAGAAAAGTTTAAAATTCTCTGTAATAATTATATCTATCTAACCATAATTAATTTACAGTACAAAAACTAATACAATTTTTACTAAATAAAATATATTTCCCGTATATCAAATGTGTACTAACTGATTAAAAATATAAAAATTATGTAATTTTTATATAATTAAAACATTAGATTATTACATTTTAGATAATTACAACATAATTGGAAAACTGAAAATTACTAAAATGAATAAATCATATTTATTCATTTGAATTATTTATTTAATTATATATTATTATTTATTTATTATTACTGATCTTGAATTCGAAGTTATAATTTCAAAATGCTAAACAACGAAGTATAAAATAATAAACTTAATAATAGAGCTTGAAATTAGTTATATGCATTTTTTCGATCTTAACAAAAAGGAATTTCGGTCAAATCAGAAAATTCAAAATGGTCAATATTTTAAAATAATTATGATCTTTTTTACTAGATCAGTCATTTTGAAATTTACAATTTTTGATCTTAATTCACAGATATTGAAAAAATATACATACTAATTTTCAAGAACTCAAAGTCATTTTTATAACTTTTAGGGCAGACATATTGGATTCGTCAAACTGAATTTTGAAATTTTCACCTCGAATTTATAGATTAACAACTTCGAAAAATGCAAGAAACATCAAATATTAATCGATAAAAGGTAAAATATAAAAATAATAAGGAAAAAATATTGATTAAATAAAATATCAAATTGATGTTTTGACTACATGATATTGTATTCATTGTAAACTAAATAATTAAATCGCAATAATTAAAACACTAAAATTCTTTTCTATACATAGAGGGCAAGACAGAACGGCGTCATTTCCAGCACATACTACCTTCCGTATTCGCTGATTCACAAAATAACACGTGCCATGTACCAATGCCACCACCTCCACCAAAAAATACAAAACCGAGTAAGCAGCAACAACCTCTTCAAACAAATCAAAACCTAATAATTAGCCCAAACCATCTACAACAAGTTGAGAACTTATCAGTTGCAAGTTCGAGTACAGTGAAGAAATCTATACAGCATAATTCCCAGCCACAAACTATAGAGGAGTTGAGAGTCTGAAACGACGATTTGCAAGAGCCAGCGTTCTCTTGCGAATTTATATAAAAAATTATATACGTACATTCAATGACACATGTATGCGCGCTCTCTCATGCACGCACCAACAAAAAAACTAGTATATCCATATGTTTATATACGAAAAAACTAGTCCAGAAAAATCCACAGAAAAAATGTATTATATTTATTGAATAGTTTTGTAGTCGGATAATGAAATATAAAATGATATTATCATCAAATTTGCGAGAATGCCAATATTATACAGGTAAATACAAGTGTCATGGAGATTAATATAAAAATTTGAAAAAAATATGAATAAAACAATTATTTTCAATTTTTATTGATAAATTTCATGCAATATTTAAACTCTTCATAATTATACATAATAATTTTTAATATTTTTATATAATTGCTTGTACTGCTTTTGATCTAAAAGTTTATTTGAATTATAATTTTTAATTAATATAGATCCTTTAACCATAAAATCATTTTATCATTTTTATTACAATCATATCAATAATTATAAATAATAACTATAAATTTAGTTATTATATTATATATATATATGTATAATTTTTATGAATATTATAATAATTTTTCTTTAAAAAAATGGATGAAAATTAGTTTTCTTAATTGTCTGTTACTATTGATTTTACTAAATTTTATTGTTTTTCTGTTGATTTAATCAAACTATTTTTTTCGTGTATAATCATGATGAAAATAATAAAATTCTACTATTACCATTGTAAATACAAATTCATCGTGTACAATTCGCTTTGTATAATTCTAAGCATCATAAACTATTTACGGACATTACAAAATATTTTTAAGACTGGAGTCGATTAGGATATGGTGTATGATTTTAATATTAAACTGTTATTAAATTTTTGAAATCGTGGCTTTATTAATCATGTAAAGCAAAATAAAGCACATAAAATAAATTTATTAAAGTGAATATAATAAATTTTGGTAATTATTACATATTAACACACAATTATAAATTATCTTATATGAGAAATGTTCGAATTCTAATTTGAATCTTAAAAGTTAAAATGAAAGAATAATATATTTTTAATATAATTGTATTTCTTATAAATTTTGATTGTATTTTTTTAATTGTATTTTAACATATTTCAATATTTAAAATATTAAATAAATTGTTTTAATCAATCTTTTTTTAAAATATTTTATTTTTTGAAGTGCAATGTATCTAATTTGGATCAATATTTTAAACATAATTATATGATTAGATGAATGATATAATTATGAATTCTTTATGATTATTACCATTTATTAAATATAATAAAATTTATCAAATTCAACTATTATTATGATCATTATCACTATGTTTACGATAATCATACACTTTCAATGAATCATACTTTTAAAGTACTTGGGAAGTAATGCCAAAGTAAATAAAATTTACTAAATATATTATAAAATTTAATTGATGTATCATACAAGAAGAATGAAGATGTTTAGTAAATAAATAAAACTTAGTATATTTTGTAAATTGGTATCACCACGACGGTAGTTATATTTCATGAAATTGTATTGAAAATTAATGCCCGGGTCTGTTTTAATTTAAAAATTGCTTATATATATACTAACATTATATTTAAGAAACTATATACAATTATTTTTTTTTTAATATTCATCAGAAGAGAATCAATGTGTCAACTTAGATCCTATATTTGCTCAACATAACTTGTATATAACATTTCATAAAAGTCCTATTGTAGTTACTCAGCACACTGACCATTGCTATAAGATTATAATATATATATTCAATTTTCTAAAAATAAACACGAGAAAAGTTTGATAATGTAAAAGATTAATTGTGTAATAGTATATATAAATATTTTATTTTCCCCAAAAAGTATTTATTCTTATGTAACATATAAATAATATATTAGTAAAAAATCTTAAAAATAGAAAAACAATTAAATAGAAATATATTATGTATTATTGTATGTTATTATATTAAAACTTAAAATAAAAATATTTTAGTTATCTATATAGATATTTTGACGATTATTAAGTAAAATAAACAAGTTTAAGTTATTATATTTTTCAAAATATATTGATGTATTAAATACATTTGAAGCACGAAGTAATATTATAAATAAGATTATAAAAATAATGAACCTATTCAATTTATAAAAATAGTAATAGTCAGTTACAGTTTCACCAATTATTATTGAATATCCTTGAAATATTTAAGAATGAATAGAATGAGTGATTATTTACATTTATACGTAAAGATATTTTCTGTTATTTAAATTATTATAAATAGTATCCCATAAATATAATTCTATATAAAATAGAAAAACATATTAAAAATAATCATAAAAAGTCTTTATAGTAAGAAATATTTTCGTACAATTTTTTAGTAGAAATATTTTCTTCAACCATTTAATTAAGAATAAATTAAAATTATACTTTTTTATTCTCTAGACTGATATTAAAACGCAAATTTTCAATATTGTTTCATTTCACTACTTTATAATACTAAAATTGATAATATTTAAAATATTTTTTTAGTTTGGTGTCAAACAAATTAAAATTTTTTACTAATTTCTTAATAAAATGTAAATTTTATACTTTGTGTCTATAAAAAATTTTTTATAAATTTATTAATAAACATTACTATTTATACATAGTGTATATATTTTTCATTTAATACATTTAATGTAACGTTTTTCGTTTAATTACAGGATTTAAATATTTAAAAAATTGCAAGTTTTTTTTTCAAAGTTGCTGGTTATATCGCTTAGGGCTATCCGTTGAACTTTCAAGGAATAATTTGTAACAAAACTTGCGAGTTTTTCTTTCCTCTTCCTGGAACCCGCCCTTCTTAGGGCGACCTCGAACACAGTGTACAGCCTAACCCACCACGTACACCGGGTCCCCGTGATGCTCCTTAGAATCTACTCGGCCCAGTCTGGGGCGCCCTTGAACGCCATGCTCGCCTCCGGGTGAACGACCCTCCCTTCCTCACCGAAGGAATCCGGGACCAGGAGAATATTTCTCCTACCCTCGCGCTTTAACGCCGAGCCAACCCGGACACCCGGGTGCTTGTCAACACTTTCCAGTATGTGAAATTTTGCGTTTATTACAGGTTCTATATATTGTAAGCATTCCTTGATAATAAAATCATGAAGAAGTTTCTGTATAACCTCACTGTCTTTTTCATTTATAGAAAGCAATTTCTAGAATGTGAAATAAGTATAAAGTATGTTCATGGTTCATCTCAACTCTTAGTCTCCAAAATGTAAAACATTCATAACTTTGTCAGTATAGTAGTTTTGAATATTACAATTTGAAATAACATAAAATTTTGTATCATTCCACAATATAGATACTCTCCCATAGAAAGTTATTGTTACTTGCTGTGAATCTGTGCCTTGTACCACTATCTCTTATACCAAAAAGGACAAGAAAAATACTAATTCTAAACATGTTCACTAATTATAACGCTTAATGACCATCGAGCCCTATAACACAGTTACTTGAAAGCGTTAAAGACTCAACTGCTTTATTATCTCCAACATTATATTCAGAAACTTTTACTTACAATCTGCACGTAGATTTTCCATATATCCTCCATCTACTCTTCGCTTTCTGGAAAAAGAAATCTCCAATCTACTAACCTTCCTTAAAGTTCATACTTGAACTTTTGAAGGATTTCTAATCCGAAGGTCGTGAACCTCTAATTATCTTCACCTGAAATTCATATAATTTTAAAACCAAAACCCAGGAGCTTAATTAATTTCTCCGTGAGGAAAAAACTCTCAGTGACTTACACTATCGAAACTAAACTCAATGCTTTTACTTCTTTTTATATCCCGATCTATATAGTGACCGTTTCGATATTTTTTCTGTTCTATCCCATTCAATTCTGTCCAATTTATTAAAAGTATCTTATATCCTATAAAAAATTCGATATTGCAGTGGCTAAATTCATCTTTTACACGAAGATTATTTCAATCTCCCTAAAGATATAAAGGGATCTTCACATATAATTGATTTCATAAAAGAAAAAATTAACTTTTTTACCTCAGCTGCCAGCTTAAAAGCACTTTCTTTAAATTCAGTTCCAATTATTTTAATTTATTCTTGAAAAAATTATTAAATGCCTAAAAACGTATAAAAAAGATTATCCGTTCCTGAAGGAATCGCAAAACTTTTCTTCACTTTTTGACCTTTCAAGATTACACTTGCTGTTCTGATAAGAAAAGAGCATTTTCCTTGCTTTCTTCTATATATTTCTAGTGTTCTTCTTTCTCTAGTATATCATCTTTTTTTGACTTCATAAGAAACCCACTACTGTTATACATTTTTTCAAATTGAAGGAACCACCAACTGATACTTCGAGTTTGTGGCTGTTTGGTCTATTTTCAACTAACAGCAAGGTTATGGCAGTTTTTTTACTGAAGAAAATTTCCGATTTTTTATCAAATCAGATCGTCTCTTCTTTAAATTCTATTTTCAAAGTCAACATAGTGCAACTAAATAAATCCTTCGAATCATTGAATATATTGCTTGAAACTATAATTAACGTTAACACATAACGTTTACACCCGTTAATGATAAAGAAATATTTAATCTGGTCTGTCTCTTTTCTTTTCTCCTTAGTTTTTTCACTCTATCGCATATCAACTAATAGCTCTTATCTTATCAAAGCACAGTATAAAAGTTATTTATAAATTCCAAATATCCATTTCAATTTCCATCACTTCTGGTGTTTGAAAGAGGTCTAAACTGAATTCCATATTGTTCAATATATTCCTTAATGACATTCCAAATCTTAATATCGATCCCACTCTTATTTATCAATATGCTAAATATTATTCCTTTATAACCATATACAAATATAGCAACAATATAGAACCCTTATACAACCAAAGTAAATTTTAAGTTATTCGTTTCAACAGGCGATGAACTTCCTCCTCCCAAAAATATTTGTAGATAAAATAGCTTGATTCACATGTATCAAAAATTATTGGTATTACATTTGATAGATAACTAGAATGGAACCTTCTCACCTTAAGTAACGTAATAAATTTGAACGTACCGTAGACAACTTGTAAATTTAATCCATGAATCTTCTCTTCTATAAAGGTTTATGATCATCACTCATAGTAAAAAAACTGTTGTATCCCTAATTAGAGAGGTTCTACTCACTTATCCCATTGCCACTTATATTGTACCTTTTCAAGGATCCTTCAATTCTTTATTTATAAACCTTGGTTTATTTACAATGTACAAATATTACGAGAAACCAATTTGTAAATACTTATTGACTGTTCAAAATGGTTAGACTCTAACCTCCACAATTTTATCTTCTGTCATTCTGACATAGTCATCCAATCTTTTGTAATTTATATTCCCAAATATGTTGTAAATGAATCCTTATATGTTAATCAAATAGATGCATACTAGTCTCAACGCTAATAAGATATTATAAGGTTTCTTAGACCATCTCTACTGGTGGGTCTTATAATTATTTTAACTATTATTTTTACATTCATCTTTCTTTAATTACGTAATGCTTTATTTGGACAGATAATTTTCAACCTTGTTCTCTTTTACTTCTTTGTAATAGAGAGGTTTCAGTTGATAGAGGCCTTTCAGCGTAAATCTGATATTATCCTTTTTACATTATATTCAATGTCTTGTAATTCAATATATTTCTATTTGACACTATTCATGAAAACCTTCAAAGAAATCTCATTGGAGACCTTTATCGTGAGATATTTGAATCTTCTGGAGGAAATATATTACTTGAAAGCTGGTTAGATACTCCTGTCTTCTCCTTCACCTTTTAAATTTTTTATCATCTATTTCTACAAAATCTTCGTGAACAGAAGAGCCTGTAAAGAAATTTACAACTTTGCGTATTAAAATGTGTAAGATAAAGTTGTGAGCTTTTCAAAATGATTATCTTTATTAGACTTTCTCTCCTGTTTTTGACAATCTTCGACACTCTTAGTTACTCGTGTTCACCTCTACCTACCTTAGATGTGGCAGTAATAATAAAATAGTATTCCCTTGACGAGTTTTCTTCATTACGGGGAGAGATCATCAAGGGTTATTGAAGGGAATTGAAATAAAACTACAGATTATTTACGAGATATTATAATTAACGAATACGCAGGCGTGGCCGAGGGCTTTCTACTGTTCCGGATATTTTTCGGAGCTATTTTATAGACTAGAAGTGCGATGTTCTTTTCACGGCCGCTAACCATTATCAATTTTAAGAAACCTTAACGGCATCGAGATTTCCCGAAATATCAACGGCAAAGGGGTTCCGAAAACCTCAGCAGTCGCTGCTGGATAATTTCTCATTTCGTTCTTTTTTTTGTTTTTGTTTTTTCAAATGCGCGTGCAAAGATTTTTTTAGCGTGTGTTAGCTCATTGCCGAAGCGCAGTACATGACACCCTAATAATAAATGTTTTTCACCTATCATATTCCTTGCGAGTAATATTTGGCACAATTATTGGATAAAATTTTAAACTTTTCCTTCTGGCGTAGATGCATAAATTTAGAAGGATCCAGAATCTATCTCAAATCCATAGCGGACTTTCTCTTTCTCACTATCATATTGACAGAAGTTAGTTTTTATACTGTTGCAAGAAAAATTTTTAAAGAAAGTAAAAATAAAAAATAGATAGTTGTTCCCCGTAAAGTAAAAAATCTATTTCATATTGGTAAATCTACGACAAGCTAATAGCCAACATCTATCTTCCTATTTAACGTATCGATTAGATACGAAATAATAAAAAAAGAAAATTGAAAAATACTGTGTTTATAGACCTAAATATAGCCAAGCATGATATTCTGCCTCCAAGCATAAATAAAAACCACTTCAAAATGTATTGGCTAAACTTATTACAAACCGATGTTTAAAGTGGATTATAATTCCAATAAATTTATCCTTCTATTAATATTTAAAAAATATAACATATTTTGCTTTCTATATTTAGGTGACCAAACTGTATCTGCGTTCTATTAGCAGAATTACTAGATCGATCTTAAATGGACGCAAAATTCACCATCTCTTATCGTTGATGTATCCCCTATTTCCATTCAATGCTCCCCGTTCTCACTTATTTTATCCAATAAATGCTTTCCACAAAAAATAGAAATAAATGTTAATAGATTAATTTTCACCATAATAAATTATTTATTCGTATGATTCATTTCCATATATATCTCCCTTAGAAATTTGAAATCATTCCTAATAAAAAATACTATTTAGAAAAATTCTGAAATCTAATAACATTGATGTATGTAATTAACGTTATCAAATATAAAAAAATTTCTTTTCTTTTCCTCATACTATAGCTTCATAGCTATACTTAATTCTCTCAGTAAGGTCACAGAATTAATTTTTCTCTGACGTTTTTCCAATTCATGCTGAAAAAAAATAAAACATTTCAGTTTCAACATGATTTCGAGAAACTGCACGAAACTATACATTAACTTTATATTACAGAAAACATTTTTGATATTTTCAAGTGATAAAAATGTTTGAAAGATTCTTTATGATTCATCTAGGTAAAAGTTAACAATATCCCTTTAGACCTCACTTCCATAAACTTCAAGATTCAATAATTGAATAATTAATGTAATTATTTAAAATTTTCAATTTAAAAAACTACTGAAAGGATAAAACTAATTGATTATTCTAAAATTATCATAAAAACTGTTTATTTATCTCATTTTAAATATACAAAAAATGTAAATTATTAACAATCTATATTAAAAAATACAAAATATCTTAAATTATTTATTAAATACAAACATCGATTACTACCAACTGTGGTCATCATATTACAAATTTTAATAAAATATTTAATAATTAATACATAGTTAAATAATAAATAAATACTTTACACTTTTTATTTTACGTTAATAAAAAATATATTTTAAAATTTGTAAATACTTAATTATATCTTATTATAAGTTTTATTATAAAATATCAAAGAATTTAATATTTATCAAGAATTTGTATTTATCTAATTACTGAAAAATAATTCTGAAAAAAAGAAAATTAAATTAATTTTTATCAGATATATTTAATGAACATAAGGTATGAGTAAATAATGTTTAACGCAACATTTATTTTTAATTATGCCCATATTAAAATGTATGAAAAAATAGAATAGTTAATCATAACATTTAATTTGAAAATTAATAAAATTACACAAGTTCAATAATCTTGATTACGAAATTTAAATATAATAGTAAATATTTTAATACCATATTTTTATACACATATTTTTATAAGATTATTAATTTTATTTATTACATTTTGTAATACTATCAATAGCTACTATATAAAAACCTAATAAGGTCAAAGGCATATTTGTAAATATATATATATATTATATATATATATATTATAGAGCGAGAGAGAGAGAGAGAGAGAAAGAGATTACTTAATCAGAATAATAAAATCAGAAATAATTATTTTTGGACAAAACAATTTTTTTTATCAATCTGATCTAAGAATTTTACTTCTAATATAAATATTTTGTACAAAATTTGCCTTAATTCTTTGAAGCTTAGTTACAAATTTTAAAAGTTATATAAATATAAAACTAAGATTTTATGAATACATACTAGAATATCGTCAAGCTTTCTCTTTCACACAATTTGAATAAATGTATTAAATATATTTTATTTAATTTAAACGTATTTTTATTATAAATAAATTCAAATTTATATTTCTAGTATACTTGTGTTAGTTTTTTATGTAGAAAAAAATTAAATTTAAACCATATCAAAAGCTAACAATTCAAGATTTTTAATTTAAAATATATAAATATTATAAAGTATTGAATATAAATTATTCAAATTTAAAAGAAATATAGAAAAAATATTTAGATCCTCTAAAACAAAAAAATAACTATAGTAAAAGTGTAAAACAAAGTAAAAGTGAAAGAAAATATTACGCATTAATTATGTATGGTTACAGAAATTAATTTGGCCTCGCAGCATAAAAATTTTTTGTTCTGTATTTCATTCTATGAGTTCCTATTTTTGCTTTTTAAATTAATATTAGTTTAATCAGTGTTGCAAAAATGTAATTTATAGTATTATTTAAGTTGCGATTTTTCTTAATTTATTTTTATTATATCGAATAATCACAGCCAACGGATAGATATCAGCGTTTTAACAAATGCAGCCCTCTCCCACGGACTCGCCTCCATTTTGCATCGGAGATTGATTTTGTAGATCGACAGCTGTGTTTTTGTGTGTGTTAAGGGATAATTTCTTCTTTTTATGACAGTTATAAACTAATAATATTAATTTTATTAATATTAATATATAACTATTAATATTATTATTAATTTTACTTTCCATACACAATTCATTTATTATTACACAAAGTAAAAATTTTTTCGTTATATTAGCTAAGTTTATTTATTAAATTAAAAATCTTAATAACTTTAATTTATATGCATACATAAAAATTTGTTGTAAACTTTATATATATTAAAAATATTTATAAAATTTACTGTATGTTCATCTAATTCTAAATTTAGAAATAAATATACTCAAAAAACTATAGCATATTAAATTAAAAATAGATTTTTATACATTATATTAATATACAATAATTTCTTTGTAACTTTTATGTTATATTCTTTTAAATATCTACCAATTTTTTTATATTTTTATCAATAAAATTATTTTTAAAATAATATAAGTAAATAATTAATTTTTAATCCTATTTATATTTTTGAATATAATATGAAAACCATTCAATCAACTTAGTATTTCAATATATAAACGATTTACGCAAAAATTTTCACAATTAACATTAAGAAAATATAAAATACAACTATTTACATTTTTGTTTTAATTACTTACAATTATTTATAAGTATATAATAAAATTCATAATCAGAACACATTTAAAAAAATGTTATTTGATATAACTAATTCGATAATTATATAATAGATTTTAAAGCTTGAGTAGCTGGTTTAAATTATTGAATTTTCTATAAGATATTCATGGAATAATTACATATTCATACAGATTTTTTTTTTTGAAAGGCACGAAAATTTGGAAAATAAAATAATGATTCGTTAAAACTTGTATTTTCACTTCTATTACACAAAAAATAATTTTTAAATGGAAATTGATATTACTTATAATATTATAAGTAAAGGAAAAATAAAAATTATTAGCTTATTATCAGTAAAGTGAGTTAGTATATTAACGTGAGAAGTTGTTTAAAAGTTGTTAATTAATGTTCAATTTTAAATATAATTATTATATATTATAGTTTATTATATATAATTATAGTTATCACTACTTCATGATTAAGCAATAATCCAATTAATTTCGAATAATTAGAAAATTAATAATACTTCAACCAAAATTAAAATGATTTAATATTTTCTTATCCTTTGGATAAAGTAATAATATAAAACCTATAATTCAATTAAAAATTATTAATTAATTATTAATATTAATTAATATTAAAAACATGATCTACACTCCCAATTCTGTTTAACAGAACAGTTGCAATAAACTGTATTAAATGACTCAATACGTTTTTAATATATTATTTCATAATACAAGGTAAAATATTTAAAATTAAATTTTTATAAAATAGTTTATACTAAATATTGGGACACAAATTTTACAAATATCGAACATCCATGCCAATTAAGCGTAAATATGTTAAAGTGATGACCAAGAACTAATATTTTTTTAATCAAACTATGTCATAAAAATATTTATATTTAATTTGTTTTTATTTCAATCATCAAAATTAGTATTATAAAAAAGTAATAACTCACTAAATAATTAATAAATGAGTATTATAGTTTTATACAAATTAAAATTCTGCCAGATTATGTACATATTAATTTAATAAAATACTAAATACCCTCTATATATAGTTCAATACTGACAATATATGAAAAATAAAACATACATCAAATTATCTGTATAAAAATGGAATTAATGTACAAGGTTTTCGAAAATATTGATTAATGTAAAATTATTTTTTTATATAATTTACATTTGTTATATTACATGAATAATAATTTATAAATCTATTTTATTGAAGTCGTATTTCCAAATAAATATATAATGATTCTACTATTAATTCAATTGTTTTAAATACATATTTTTACAAATGTATCAATATTACAGAATCTATATTTAACCTTTCTACAATTATTTTTTTTTAAATTTAATTGATAATTAATCAATATCCCTATGTGAATATCCTTAATACTTTACTTTACGTGTAAAAGTGAGTTAAAAATTTTATTATAAATATTTTATATTCTTTATTAAACAAATATTTAAAAAATTACATTAATTACATCTTTGCACCAATATTTAGAATTAATTATAGAATAAATCAAATTAACTATACCAAAATAAAACATATTAGAATATTAACTTTAATTTATAAATTAAAAGATTACAAGTGATAATACTTATCCATACAATTAAAAAATAATTAATGTATAAATAGGCTTAAATAGTTGAAGTAACATAAAGAACTTAAGTCTTTTTTCAATTTCACGATTTTTATATACAAATTATAATATAATTTTTTTATTTTTAATATTAAAATTTATTATACTCTTTTATTTCAATTTCATGCTTTAGTACGTTTTTATTAAAATGAAATTATCTGTTATTCCGAGATACTTAGGTTAGTAACATTAACTACTCTATTGAAAAAAATTAAGTCTGTATTCATATATCAAATAGTATATAAAAAGTAAATTATGATAATGATAGTAAATGCAACTGCTTATTTTATTGCTAGAAATATATCGCGTAGTCATATATTTTTATTTTTCAACATTTTCTTAATCAATCACTGATGAAAATTCAAATATACTTCAAACAGCTTATCCATATTAAAATGATAATATGTATATAATGAGCATAAATGAATTTGAAATGACTTGTTTCTAATATTAAATGTCATAAGTATTATTAAATTGATTAATTGATCATTGATTGTTTTAATTAAACATACTGATAATCCGTGCTTTCATTTCCTGAATTAATTATAAAGTTTATTTTTAATTTATCAATTTAATTGTTTCGGTCGAGCCTCACTTTTAAATGTAAACAGCCAGTGTCAATCTAACATGCACAACTGCTTTCCGAGGAATTGAGTTCAATCGGTGTATCCTTCAGTACTACTTCTTGCACTACAATAGATAACAAACACATTGAGGTATTACAAAAATTATTAAGGAAAATATAAAGAAATATAAATTAAGCAAAAATTAAATAAGAGGACTTTAAAATTAATAAGTCAGAAGAAAAAATGAATAAATACAGGAAAAATAGAATTTGAAAATAATTTCATGCAACATTTTAATATGTATCTCTTTAATTGAAAAAAGGATACTGTCTTCTGGTGGCTTATTCTCAGTAGAATCCATACCAGGTAGAGCATCTCCTATTCTTCTGAATAACTGAAAAAGATAAAATATTTGTTTTAATAACTAAAAGTTGTATTCATTTCATACCGTGATTTTTTTTAATAAAATAACATTACCTTTATTATACTTGAAAATTTATAAAAATCTGTTTTATATATTGTATTTTAATTTAATAATAGTATTCACATATATTTATTAAAAAGTGAGTTTTAATTAATTAATTCTAAATATTAATATATTTTATAAAATAATACAAATCATAATTCTGTACAATCTTTAAAAATATTATAGCTCATTGATTAATTATACCTGTTTAACATTGTACCCAGCCTTAGCACTAGTTTCAGTAAACATGACATTTAATTCTTCAGCTTTCCGTTCACCCTCCTCGGTTGAAACTTGACGTTTCTCACTAAGATCTGTTTTATTACCAACTAGCATGATGATGACATCACTTCCTCTTTCCGTTCGAACATCATCAATCCACTTGGACGTTTGTTGAAAAGAATTTGCATCTGCATAAATAAAATGTAATTGAATAATTATAATTTTTATATTTAGTTTTTATACTTTTTTTTAATTTTATTAAATAGTTATTACATTTATAATAATAAAAATATAATGAAATTATAAATTATTAAAATATGTAACTTTATTTTAAAAAGGAACCGAACTATCAACTATTATTGACTTCAATTATTTATAAATTTGGATATAAACATTTAAGTAATAAGTTAAAGAACAAGAAACTTACTAGTAATATCATAAACAACAACTGCAACACTAGAATCCCTAATATAACTTGGAATAAGTGAACGAAAACGTTCTTGCCCTGCTGTATCCCAAAGTTGTAATCTCACAGTTCTGTCTTCCAAATACATTGTCTTACTTAAAAAATCTATACCTATTGTTGCCTAAAAAAAGAAAAAACGAATTTTTGAGTCTTAATTTATTAGCAAAATTATATTTAATAATTTAAAACATATGTTTTAAATATAAATATAGACTAAAGAAAAATATGAATTATATAACTTTAGAATTATATTTTTAAAACATATTTAATTTTCTCGTTTTAATGTATAATTTTTATCTCGTTTAATCAAGGTTTTAGGTATTCTTTATGCATGAATGTATAAATGAATAATATATCAATCTAAATTATAAAAATATATAAAAATTCATTTGATTTTACTTTAAATAATGATGAAATTTACTATACATATAATGTAATTTATTAAAATTATTTATATAATAATTTATACTAAGAGGTAGTACGGTTACAGGTTAAAAATCAGCTGATATGTACTATAAATATTTTTAATGTTATTGATTTGATTGTGTTTTAAATTAAAATTTATTTATTTTTAAAATCAAATATATATCAAAATAAACAATTGAAATAATTATAAAATTTGTTTATAGTAAATAAACTAAAATTTCTAAATTTAATTTTAGAATAAATGTTAGAAAAAATGAATTTGTAAATAAATTTTTAATAAACTTTTGAACATTTACTTATTATTAAGAAAAAGAACAATTTATTATCACAATATCTACTTGATAAAAAATTCAGTGATATCAATAAAATAATTAAATTATATTTTACGATTTACATTGAAAATATTTTTAAAATATTGCAATAGAAATAGTTTAAAGCTCTTACTATACTTATATTTCTATAGTATAAAATAAATTAATGGTGATATTGATATATTTGAGTACCTTAATTAAATATTATATTTGTATTACATCATTACTTTAAATATTAGCTGCTACAAATTTATTTAAAATATTATAATTTTTAATTTACTACTTCATATATCAACAAAAAAAAAGATAAATTTGTATTTCTTTTAGAATAATTAGCTACCAATTTTTTAATTTACAATGAACTCAAATTTTGCTAATCTCAAAAAATTAAATTAAAAAATAAAATTAAAATTAAAATTTTAATTGTATATAATTACATTTATCCTCAATCAATTTATTTTAATTTAGTCTCAATATTATTGCATACTGATTTTTTATTTAACAATGTACGTATGGAAGTACATAATAAAAACGTAAATTAGATCGCAAAAATGTAATAAAACTTACCTGGTATGTGTTGTCAAAGCTGTCATACATAAATCGCGTAATTAACGATGTTTTCCCTACTGAAACATAAGAAACCTATAAGTTATTGGCTATCACAAGTTAAGATTTCGGTTTACTTTATACTCAATAAAAATATCGATTTATAACCTAAGTGACAATTTTACTAGTCTTAACCAGTTATCCCTATCTTTTTCTACATTCATATATATATATATATCTTCCTCACAATCTCTCTCTCTCTCTCTCTCTCTTTCTCATGATGTAAAAACATTAGAAAATCTATGAATTATGATAATAAGATTCTTACCACTCTGCTCGCCGAGAAATACGAGCTTATACTTTTTTAGCGGGTTCCCGAAATCGTTCGACGATGACATATCTGTTCTCGTCTTATTCACTGCGTTCCCAATAATCAGCTCGCGGTCTCGCGAGCTGCTACAAGCAAAATATAAAAATCGAAATATACGTATGTGTATTACACGTTGGCACAAGTAAGGAAAAATATTTTTCAACTTTTTTTTTATGATGACGTGCAATTTCTTCAACTTCTTGCTAAAAAAGAAAGTAACAGACCACTCCTTTTGAATGATGTTGAATCTGAAATGTACGACCCTCTAGTCCCGGGCGCTCATCACACCACACACGCTACCAAATCTCAACGCGCGTGCGTGTGTGTTGGGTGACGTATCATTTTCCCTTTATACTATATTACTACATATACAAGCCTAAGTCAGAATGTTAGACTGTCTTTTGTAAATACTCGCTCTTTCTCTCTTTTTCTTATAGTTTGATGATCTCTTCATAAAAAGTACAACTTTTTCTTCGTACACATGATAAATATTCTAAATTTTACGAGTCCATACATTTTGTGTGTTCAATACAAATTTAATTAAATCTTCACAATTCATAGTTTTCTATTTTACTATGAAATTTTTCGAGGTTCGATTCGAGATTATTTACATCTGAACACTGAGCAAGCATAGAATGCAATTTAAATTATAGATTTCGTAAAATTAGATCGTGTAGCGCCATATTTAACTCAAATTATCAAGGTTTGTCGTTAGATCAAAAAAAGGTGAATAATATTTATCAGGTGAATATATTTAATCAAAAGTATTTCTCGTAAAATTATTTACGCTATTGCATTTTGTAAATTATGTTTTATCTGTACTAATTTGTTTATAAAATATTTATTGCTTTTTATTATCTTCATAATAGAATTTTTAGTAAAACTATATTAATTTTTTTATTTTAATAAATAGAGTTTTGTTATGAAATATTGTAAGTTGAACCTAATTTACAATACCTAAATCTATATAGCTACAAGCCTTAAAAAATTAAGTTAAGTAAGAATTCAGTGAATACTAAATTTTTAATAATATAAAACAGATAAAGTTTTATAGTCTTAAATTTATTTAATAAAATATTATATTATTTTAAGTTAGGATTTATGTTTATTTGTTATTTTTCATACGGTATAATTAAAATTTTGATTTTGCATGTGATATGCATTTCTTAAATTTTATAAAATTCAAATATTATTGAATATAAAAATTACTTTTAATATATATTGTTATTTAGAAATTATACATAATAATACCCATAAAATTTTATTACGTTATATTTTACAATTTTCTTAATAAACTATAGAATGTAAAATATCAATTTTATATATTATTTAACTTAGAGTATTTGATAAGTGTGTTAAACCACATAAATATAAAAGAAAAAATGTTTTAAAAGTTAGAATTAATCGTATTGTAAAAAATATACATATATAAGTATATATATAATATTTTTATAAAATTATTTATAAAATATTAATTATATAAATCTATATTTTAAAAGTAAATGTCTTATCAATAATTAGTAAATATTTAATTAATGTTTAACCATGATTACTAATAAATTGGTGTATAATAATGAATTTTGATAGAAACATAATTTTGATCACATCTATCTTTTATGTAAATTAATATTTATGTGTTACACTTAATTTGTGGCATATAACTTATGTTTTACCTATTATATGTAAATAAATACACTTTAACTGTACCAGTAAACAAATTTTATATATGTATAATAGATAATTTTTTTACTTAAAGTAATGGTACACAAAATACAAGAATTATTTGTAAAAGGACTTTTAAAAATCTATTTCAGGAAAGTTCTTTATTTTTAAAATACCAATTATATTTATCCACAAATATTTTTATATTACAAAGATATTTACAATATATTATTTGATTTATTCAAAAGTTCTACTGTTGATAAATTCTTTGATTATTAATATAATTATTATTAAAATTATTATTATTATTATTATTATTATTATTATTATTATTGATATTATTATTTCCATTTATGTTTACATCTTCAACAACAATTGAATTGCAAATTAAATCATAACCTGTTCGATTAAATCTAAAAAAACACATACTAAAACAAATTGGAAAGAAAAATGCTAAAATTATATTTTTTAAAGCAGAGCGCCCTAAGGCTGGTAATAAACCTAAATCTGTTCCTGGAACTACTAAAACTAATTCTTCATCTGGAAGACCGACTGGTGCAACACTTCGACATTGAACAACCTTCAAACGCATGATTGATTTTCCTGGAGTTGCACCACCTACACGACCATTTCTACCATGTTGCAACCACGATGTCTAAAAAAATATTTAAATCAGTTGTGCATGTGACATATCATGAAAATAAAATTTGAAATATTTATATGTATTAAAATATTAACGGTAAATTTACTGCTTTAAATTTCTTTTTGTTTTGGTTTATTAGTTAACATAAAATTATTAGTTAACATAAAACAAAATTATATTTATAGAATTATAAACATAAAATTAATAATATAATAAAATTTAATTAAATTTAAAAATCTTGTAATTGATTATGTTTTTAAAGATACTTTACATATTCACTACATTTAAAATTACACATTATCTTTTAGTTTTTTTATAATTAAAAGTGAATATTTTTAACAAAATAAAAATTATTTAATTTATTTAAGTTTAATACCTCAAATGCACAAACAAATATTCTATGAATCAATTCTAGAATCAAAAGTCCAGATGTTAATTCTAATGCCATTTTATAATCGATTCTTAAATTTGTTTGAAGCATGTCCGAATAATATCGTTCAATATCTCTGAAAGGATAACTTTAATTTTGATCAATCTCCTTATTCAAGCGTAAACTTAATGATAATAATTACATTCTTATTAGTGTTCAATACTTACATAATATTAAAAACATCTACAGCTATAAAAGTTATAGACATCTTTAGTACAAACAATAATATTGAATCTATAAATTCTGCTACATATCTCTTCCATACTGGTGGAATTCGATATGTGATGCCTAAAATCATATATATTTTACTATATAATAAAATATTAAAAACCACTGTTATATTAAATAAATTCAATAATTGTTAATATTCATACCAGTAACTCTAGGTACTTGGAACTGTGTAGGTATGGGTTCATTAATTCTTCTTTGATGTAAGGTATTTTCATTTCCTTGCTGATTATTTATATTAATATTTGTATTTGCTAAAGTTGAACCTACATTTAAAGTTGTATTAAAATTATTACTTAAATTTAATAATTCTAAACGATTACAAATATAATTCAATAAAATATAAATAATAAATATACCATGCAATATTTGACTAGATGCAAGAATATATGGAACAGTAGCAACAAAACTGTGCCATGCATATGCCTCTAAAAGCCATTTCTCTAGTTTACCAAAATATTCTGTTCGTTGTACATTTGTGTAAATATAACCACTTTCGTGGGCATCTTCTTTATCACTTTGACTGCTTTCTGTCATTTTTGGTAATTGTAACTGAAAAATATGAGGATTAATTGATAAATAATTTTTGTATTATATTAAAATATATAAAAAAATATTATTATAATTATAAATTTACAATCATAAATTTAATCTTACTTTACCAGATTACTTTTTACATATTTTTACATTGAAGTCTACATATTTAAATTCCCTAAATAATTATGAACAATTATATAAAATACTGTATTCTAATTTCAAAAAAGAATTTCATCAATACAAGATATAAGATAATAAGACTTATAGATATTAAATTTAGAAAGACTGAAAATTTTTTAATACATGACTAAAATGTATCTATTTAACCTTTACAACAAGTATTTATATAATTCTTTAATTTTTATTTATTTACAAGAAACTAATAATTAATTAATAAAAAAAAACATAAAAAATATAATGATAAAAATGTACCAGTAAATTTAGAATTGCAGATCCATAATGAGTAACGAGTGTAATGAACGCAGCGCGTAACTCAAAAAAAAATAATACTTAAAAACGAATTATTGATATAAAGGATACGTATTACTGTCCAGAAGATATATCTACTGCAACATTACCAAATAAACTATTTAATAGAATTTATTTAAAAATTGTGGGATAGTATTATAAGCAAACTTATTCAGGCTAATATATTATATGCTAACGCATGTCGTATACAAATATTTATCCCCATTAGATATATGCATGTGCATATATATATAACCAGGCATATAATTCACAAATGACGTGAAAAAATTCCCTAGTTTAGAAAATTTTAAATAATTACTTTTTTTAAACATCAAATCCAATTTTATATTTATTACAACTTTCGACAAAATAAAAATAAAATAAAACGAAAAAATTCTAAAATATTAAATTTTTTTATTAAATAATACAATTTTTTAAAATAATTTTAGACATTTCATTTTTTTATGCAGAATATTTTTTTATAAAGTCTAATTAGAAATTATAAACATAATATTATTTTAAAGTAATTAAATACTTTTTAAATGTTGTATTATTTATAAAAATATTTAACTTTTTTTAATCTAAAATATAAAAATAGATGATATAATTAATTTAAATAATTTTTAGTGAATAATAAAAACAAAATATTAAAAAATCAATAAAATAGAATTTTTTAATATATAACAAAATAAGCTTGTTTAGCGAAAAGCTGAATTTTTTTAAATGTATTAAAAAACTAACCTTTATGAAAGACTTCAATATTTTGCTGTCACCATCAATATTATTGTCAATACTACATAAAAAAATAATTCACTATGATTTAAACAAGTTATTTTTAAATAATTTTTTGAGCTTGTTGATTGCGTGTTTATCAGAAAAAACAGGTAACCTTGATAAACGAACAAAAATGACGCGGTGACATATGATAGGACAGCTATTTATCTCACTGTTAAATATTAAAAAATACATTATTGGTTAAACATAAATCTCAGATTAATTATTGTAAGAAATTACAAATTTAAAATTAAAAAATTAAAAGGTAGGTCATTTTTATGAAATTTATATATAAATTTTTTAGTAATAAAGATTTTATATAATTTATTCATTTTTTAGAATTATGTCAACTAATAATGTTAATAATAATGATTCTATTAAATTTATTTGTCCTTCTGTTGATGAACTAAAAGTAATTGTAAATCATGTCCGTTGTGAAGAATGTAATTTAGTATTTTGTAATGAACCTCGATTTCGAATGCATGATCTAAAAGTTCATAAACGAAAAAATTTAAACAAAACTTACAAAGAAAATATTCGTTATCAGTGTCCAGTAGAAAATTGTATTTATGCACCAAATAATAAGAAATATTTTACATTATTTAAATATCTGAAGCAAGTAAGATATAAAATTTTAATTAACACTCAATTTAATTTTGTCTATTTATACAGTATTACATTTTTAGCACTATTTAAAAGTACACGCTGAAAAAAAATTTACTTGTATTCAGTGTACAAAATCCTTTTCAACTAATGCTGCAAGAGAAGCTCATATTCGAATATGTGGTACAGTCTTCAAATGTGATTGTCAAAAATGTTTTAATAGTTATGAAGCACTACTTACACATGCTAAACGAAGCTTTCATAAAGTAGATGAAAAATATAAATCTAAAAAGTAAGAGCTATAAATTTTAATTGACATTAAATATGCTAAATAAATTATTTAAATCCAAGTTTATATATATAATAAAATTCCTTACAAAATATAATTAAAAGAAGCAATTTATTATATATTTTTTTATATAATTAATTTTTATTTATAATACAATTTTTTGCAGCAGCAATGATAAAAAAATTAAACAAATAAAGCTTCCTATAATATATACAGGAAATCATAACAAAACTATTAAATTTACAAATAATATTGAAGCAATTCATATTTTGCCAAAATCAACATGTGATTCAGCTGTTCAAACTGAGACACTTAATATAAAAAAAAAACCAACTATTTTAAAAAATAAAAATACAAAAAATCAAATTTGTAGACAAACTCAAACAAATGATAATTTGAAAGAAAAGCAACTTAAAAAATCAGCAGAAACTCAAACTACAAAAACAGTTCCACGTGTAATTAGAGTTCATCAAATTGGAAAGCAAAAAAAGATTTCTATAGATAAATACTCTTTAACGAAAAATATTAATTTAGCTGAAACTCTTTCATCCGAGTGTCAACTTCTTAACAATCCATTATCACTAAAACATGATATAATTCTACAAGATTTATGGGAAGAAAAAAGTAGTTTAGGTACTCAAACAAGCCCAGAAAAATATATTTTCAATGATCTTGAAGATTACACAATGCAAAGTGCTACATACCATGGAATGTTCAGATCTGATCCTATGTTAACAGAAGATACTTTTGCTAACAAATTTAGTAGTATAGAAACTCAAACAGAAAAAGAATATTGTCAATCAATTTTTGAATCTGATCCATTAAGTTCTAATCATGAAACACAGACAACTGAAAATTTTAATGAAACAATGGAGCCTCTTCATATATATAGCAACACTTGTACTCAAACATGTGATGAAATATTATCAACTGATTTAGGATTATCTGATATTCAAACTCAAACGGCGTGGAATCATTTAGATGAATCAACAGTTTCTACCGAAACTCAGACAAAAACTTTAAAATGTTTATCTGGTTGCAATGATACAAGTTCATGGTTTTCAGCACAAACAAATCACATGGAAACTCAAACAGATTTACTCCATATTTTTGAGGATTTAGAATAAATTACTATACTTGTAAATTAATTTGATAAATTAATTATTACTACAAATATAAGTTGCTTAAAATTAATTAATGAAAAGAATATTATATTTTAATATACAAATACAATTGGTACATTTTATATTATAAAAAATCTTAATGTATTGTAATATTCTGGTTCATGTTTTGTATTAATTTTTTTATATTGTACATAATAAAATTACTAGCACAATAATTTATCCGAAATAAAACTACGAAAATAAAATATTTGCTTCAAAGATATAAGTTCAAGCTTCATAGAAACTTGACAAAAGTGTAAACGAAGTAAATAAAATAATATTTTATATCTTCATTGTTTTTATAACGCTGGTCCAGTTGCATTGTCTTCATCTAAATCTGGTAAAAAATCTTTGGTACTGTCCTCTATTTTATCTATTTTTTCAAGAGTTGATGCAAGTACTCTTAAATTATTTACACCCGAAATTAGTTGCCTAAAAAGGGATTTATTGATTTAAATTTTTGTGTATACATTTTTAATTAAATAAAATATAAAACAATATAAACAATGTTAAAATTAAAATTAAAAATAATGCATTGTAATTACATATTATAATATAAGAAAGCATTACTGATAATGTTAAAAAATTATAATTATAAGTAAATTAAAATTTACTTGTTTTACACAAATAAAAATAATTTGCTACAATTACCTTAATGAAACTTCTGCTGTTGATGCAGCAAGTCGCAAGTCACTAGCCAACCTTTGTATTCTACGATCAGAATTTACATTCCTACAATCCATTTCCATTGCTGTTTTAAGTTCTTTATTTTCGGTTCGTAACATCATAATTTCAATCTATAAAAAATGTTATTGCTTTAATTGACATAGAAATTCAAGTTCATATAATAGATAATACTAGTACATACAGATAAAGAATCTATATCCTTCTTCAAAGATACTATCCTATTTTCTGCATTAATGGCTCTTTTCTAAAAATAATACAAACAATAATTTGCTATAATTTATAAAATATGAACAATAAATTAACTTACAGTACTGCGTTTTAAATTATCTTCTACTTGTTGCATTGCTTTTTCAATGTTTGCACTTTCTGTATGATTCGATTGTCTTTTTGATAAAATTTCAGCTTCTAAGGTTTCTATTCTACAGTAAAAAAATTGCTTTTTATTTCAATAATATATGTATTTATTCTCATTAATATATATATTTATACAAATATAGTAAATAATGGTAAAATACAAAATTATTGGATACCTAATCGAATGTTCAGTTGCTTGCCTCCTTGCAATTTGAAGTTCATTGCATAATCTCTCATTTTCCATAAGTAACTACAATTAAATATAATTGTTATTATCAATTTTAATTTTAATATGTAAATAATTAATACCCAGTGATTCGCAGAATCACTTAAAGTAGAGCAGTCTGGCTTTTCTAATACAGGTGTTTCTCGAGTACGAATTGGGGCATCACTTAAAAAATCTGGTAATAGTTTTGTTGAATTAGATATAACTTCATGTGAAGAATTATTTATAGCTAAACTCGCTGTTGAATTTGATTCCACACCTCGTGATATTTGTAAATCAAATGGAAAACCTATTAAAAATTAAGTTTGATAGTTATATACATTATTTTACTTAAATGCTTTATTTTAAGTTTGTATCTCCAAAAAATTTGCAAAATTTTGTTATAAAAATAAAAAATATTAAAAAATATTTTAAAAATTAATCCATTTTCTTGTAATTGTAAATTTATATTTAATATAAGTTCAATTAAACAAAACTAATATAAAAATAAAGATTTAGGTTTTTTTTTAAATTGTTATACCCAAAGATTCTGGTACATCAGCTGATTCACCATCGATGACATTTAACTTTGGTAAATCTAAACAACTTTGGTGCGAAGGGCTTGTGACAGAATCTTTATGCAAATTATCAGTTAGATCAAATGAAATATCTGCTAAGCCTTCAGAAGCTTTATTCCATTGACCATTAAGATATCGAAAATGTCTCTTTTCAACACTATTCAATGCAAAATCTGGTAAATTATCTACTTCTATATTCCCTATATTTGTAGAAGCTTTATCACCAAGATAACACTGTTCAATAACTAGATGATCTTGTACAAAATCTGGTAATTCTGTAGGATTCCGAGGATATTTCCCAGTTTCATGATTTTCACTGGGTTCTGGTGTTCTTGATTGTGGTTCATAAACCTTAGGTCGAGCTCCGGCAAATTGATGATTAGTCTGATTATGATTTTTCAAAAATTGTTTTAAGCTAAATAAACTTTCTTCTCTTTTTGTTGAATTTTTAACTAAAATTAAAAATTAAATCATACATAATAATGTAAATTAATGTTTATTATAAAACTTATTTTTATTAAATAGCCTATTATTAATTTAGAAATAAAAAATACAATAAAAAATAAAAAAAAAATTATTAAAAATGTTAATTAAGTTAAAATTGAAGTACTACAACTATGAAAGTATTGAATAATTTTCAATAAAAATAAAGTATTGCAAAATAAGTTATCAGAAATTATTCCTTTTATAAATAATCAAACGTGCATTTTTTTAATATTGTATAATTTATTAATTAAAAAATATGTAAAAACAATTTCTTTTTTAAAATTTTCTTAAATTAATTATGTATTTGCTAACAAAAGAAAATTTTTATTAATAAATGAAGATAAAATAGAAAAAAATCTTTAATAAATGACATAAAGTTTAATAAGTTTAATACAATTTTATTAAATTTTAAAAAGAAACCAAAGCTCTAACCTGTACGTTTAAGATCTGCTGATAGCGGGGATGATTTACTCTTCGCGCGCAGTCGAGTAACAGTTTCGAACTCAGGATCTTGGGACGTAGCTGCAGTTGCCTCTCCCTCGTCGGCAGATGACGTCGACGAAGATGATGAAAACATCGCCGGTATTCTGCCAAATGGCTGTTTCGGCTTCTTGATTCTCTTTTCTTAACTTGATGTTTTCTTACATGTATTCATGCGCATTTGTGTACATTCTGTACATTCGCGATCATTAATAATACATTTATACAAAGAGATGCACGCATACATATGGCATATGTATAAATTTACGGATAATTATCACCTGCTATTATTCGTATTGTTTAAATTATGGTATATAATAAAAACAAAATGTTGTTTTAATTTATACCTTTAAAATATATATTTGTTAGAATTAAATAAGACATCTTGTAATCCAAATGAACTCCCAATTTATTAAATATAAAAATAAAAAATAAATGTTTAAGAATTTAATTTAAATTAATATCTTAATTAAAAATAATTTTTAGATTTTTATATTAATAAATAAAATAATATTCAATCTTATAGTATATAGAACCGATGTTTTTTATAATTGATCAATGTGGAAAGTAAATTAATTAAACAATTAAATGTCACCATAGGTAATTATAACGATACTTTAAAAAAAAGTCTCATAATTGACTTTTCTGTGTTTTATTATCTACAAATTACCTGTAATAGAAAATGGAAAAAATAAAGAAATATTTTACATAAATGTTTTGAGAAATGAGGAAAATTATAAATTAAGTAAATTAATGAATTAATAAATAATAAAATATAAATCTAATACCTTATTTATATTCTATTATGTATAAAGTTATTATATATAGTATATTAAGAATATTAATAAAATTTATATTTGTATAATAAAAAATAATCATAAAAATTTATAAAAACTTATTTTTCTGATAATAAAATTAATAGTCTAATTTCAATAAAGATAATAATTTAAAAAAAAAGTTTAAATACAATATATAGATGAAAATACGGTATTTATAATAGAAATATATAGTGTATTGTTACTTCAATGATCAATTTCGAATATAATTAATATGCAATAAGTGTAATAAATTTAGTTTTTCATCGATCAAGCTTTAAAAAGTTGGAAAATTAGATTAAAATCTTGTTATTTAATGGATCTTTGTAAAACATAAAAATACTAATAGATAAAATTTATATATTCGTAAATATTTATATAATAAATGTACTTAAAATAATCAAGATTTCTATAAATTACAGATGCATTAAAAATAAATTACAAATAAAAATTTATAATTATTATTTAAGAATTAATAATAATAAAATATTTCAAGACTTGAATAAAAACGTTTAAAGTTTATTATTTGTAAGTATTTAATTATTAAAAAATATTTACACAACACTTGAATTTATAAAAAGTAATTTATCTAATATAAAACAAATATGGATATTCACTGTTTTTTGTTATAATTATTTTTGTACTTTTTCAAATTTAGAGTGAATTTAAATTAAAATTTTATATATATTGTATTTTTTTTCTTCAAACATATATAGAACTATGAAAACTTAATTATCACTGCACTGTAACCAAAGAATGTGAATAATTAAAAATAGTGGATTAGTGATTATTGGTGTATTTATTTATTATCAATACACTTAAATTATACCTTTTATATTTACAAATGCATGATACTAGCAGCGTATTTTTATCAATCATAAAAGTAAATTTATAAAAAATAGCGGCGAATTTCTACGTTTAAATCAGTATAACAATAAAGGGAACGATGTACATAAAAAAAGAGATTACATTTAAAATGAGATATAAAAGAGGGGTATAGTTAAAAAATACATGGAGCTGATTCAAAAAGATGTAGATATAACAATTATTAATAAGACATATAGGGAAAAAAAAGTATGTAAGTTAAAAGATAGAAGAGAATAGAAAGATAGAAATCAGAGAGATGTAAGAGATAGATTCAAAACTAAGAAAAGGATAGAAATAAAAATTGTAAATTAATTAATTTCTCTAATCTAGCAAAACTACGAAGAATGATAAGCCAAAATAATAATTTTGTACAGGAACGGGACATAAAACAACTAATTGAGATCTGGACGAAGAATAATAAGTAAAATACAATAAAGAGAGACTGAAAGAGTACCAAATAATGTTGAGTTGTACGATCAAAAAAAATTAAAGAGGAAAGCAATAGATGTATTATGAATTCACCCATTCTTCAAAAATTTAGAGGAAAATGAAAATAAAAAAAGGTACTCAAGCTTAGTTTTTTAAGTAACTTGGGAGTAGAACAGCGTGGTACAAAACTAAGTCGCGTGTCGGTGAGAGAGTAGAAGTGTGAGACAACCCGATTTTCTAATGGAAGGAATTTCCTAGGGATACTTTCACTTTAAAAAATCAACTCGCTTCTAGTGCTCAGAGTATTTCCAAATTCGCCCTTATAGATTGAACGCGCGCCCCGGCAACAAAACTGCGGATACCATTTCGAGATAACCGAGACAAAAATTTGAAAAAACATTATTAAAATTGGTCATACATATCGAATTACAATAGGATTATGCTAAAGGATCAAGATATAAAATTTACACACATATAAAAAAATAGAGAAACACTTGGTACATTATAAAAGTGTGGTAATAAATAGTTCGCATTTCAAAGAAATAGAGGCACTTGTACATATATATATTATATGCAGTGAAATACACAGTAGATAATAACCGAAGAAAAAAAAGTTAAATTTGCTTATATTACTGATATAAAACTGAATTGAAAAAATTAGCTATGAAGACGAATTTAATTCATTGTACCTGGAAATATAGAGAAAAACTAAGCTAAAAGTAAAAAATACAGTAATGGTAGATCGGAAGAAGAAATTAAAAACCACGAGCTTCATAATGAAAGTAAAAGAAAAAGAATTATATCTTTATTAACACATACAGATGATTCATTTATATTATCAAAGAGCGAAGAAAATCAAACAAGGTATTGAGATTATGTAATGATTACTTAGAAAGTATTAAGAGATAAATATGGGTTTTGGCTTAAACCGTTGTACTGCGTAGTTATCCCACTTCTCCTAAATAACCACACAATGACTTTTGTTTAGTTATTTGACATGTGCGTACTATATATTTTTTGTACGTTGGTTACTTCTATGCAGCTAACTGTATACTAATCCCGATTACTTTTATTTTGTAATTCTACCTTTTTTTAAGAATCTAAGAATTCATGATTATACTTTAATAAATACAGTGTTTTATAATATAGATATATCTGTATTGATTACTATTATTGAATCATATTCTCCTACACATAAATCACTTCATTCATAAAAAACAATCACACTTTGCTAACAGCTAACCAAGAGGTTATCGGCTCAGGCACGCTACCCACCGCACAGCTTCAAACGTTTTTGTTTCTTTGAGAAACAAGAAAACATTGAAAAATGTTTAGTAGAGTGAAAAATAAAAAAGGCCTGTTTGAAGTGTATTAGTTTTTTATTTGTATTAAAATAGTGTAAGTAAAACAAAAATACTTTATATTAAATGAAGCTATAAGAAAAATACTGTATATATGATGAATAATACAAGAGGTAAATCAGCATTTTGCATAAACAAAAAAATAATTCTACATACATAATTAAAAATTTTTCGGTGTATACAATGCACTGCAATTATAATAAAAAAAAATTAAAGAAAAGGGGGATTTAATAAACATCATGTTGTGATGCTTAAGAGTTTACATATATATATATTTTTTTAAATATTTAAGAGACAAAAGTTTAAGAGAATATACGTATATATGTGCAAATTGTTATATTTGCACATATGTTTATAAAAGTTTTTTATGAGTTTAAAATTCTTTCAAGAGTTAAAGAAAAAAAAAATATACATATATTAAAAGTTAAAAGTTCATCTAAATTATTTAAGAATTTGTGAGTATATACATAAATTATTGTACTCGCATAAATTTTTTAAGAATTTATAAGTATTATATAAATGAAAGTGAAATCGTTACCATAAATTTTTCAAGATCTGTATGTATATATCTTAATTGTTATATTTGTATGAATTGTAGTTTAGAGAATATATATATATATATATATATATATGTAAATTTAAGTTAAGAAATTTTAAGTTTTTTTTAAATTCGAGAAAAGAGCAAAGAAGACGAGATTATGTGCTTTACAAACGGGTATAAACACACAAGTGAACTTGTATATTTCAATAGACTTCCTCACTTGTTAATTAAACTGCAGTGAATAGGAAAGTAAAAAAAAAAATTATAATTAAAAAAAAATCTTTGAGGTTAACCAAAAATTGTACAAGTTTGCTTGATCAGAATTCCTCTGATCGAATACTTTCACCATTGCTTTACTCTCCATTTTTCTATTGCTCACAAATGATAGCAGTGTGGGCATTAAAAGATAATGAGTATGTACTTACACTTGGAAAAAAATCAGAACACCGTTAAGGCTACCGGATTGTCGTTCCGAATTAGTATAGTAAAAAAGTGCCAAAAAATAAATATATTATATATATGTATACACAACTATTATTATATATATACAAACTAAAATTAGCTATATAGATGTATAAATTTTCTTCCTCTCTCTCGTTCTTTCATAAAAATAAAATAAATTTAAACAGATCTAGACACACAATAATAAATCAAAATACAGAACAACTTGCAGCATAAGGGATTGTAGCCAGAGATATATACTAGAGAAATTATATGAAACTGTGTCCCAATTAAGTGATATTATAATAAATTTGCAGAATGAAATATAATCCAGACATAAATTGACGAAGATTCACACACCTCATCATAGACAAAGTGATGAGTGTATATAGCGACGTTATTGAGCTGCAAAAGAGAAGAGTCCAGAAAAACAGGAAGAGCATCATCTATTAACAAGAAGAAAGCATAGCTGTCGAAAATTTGTCAATACGGAATCAACAACCTATGACAAACATCATAATTCCTCAAATTTAAGATCAGAATTTATAATGACCTGAAAAACTCTAGATGCTAATGAAGTTCCACATGGATTACAAAATAACCATTAGAGTAGCAAAGTTCAAAACATACATAATACAGGTGCCGATATTACACGCTATGCTCGAACTCATTCGGTGCGAAGTGTCACAGCTTCTTATTTAGTACAATGATACAGGATATATATAATTTATGTTATATATGCGTGTATAACAAGTTGCAAAACATGTGTGTTGGTGATTAAAGGCGCGTGATGAGTGTATTGAAATAAAGAATTTCACTTTTGTCGTTTTTACGCCCCGTCCTTACTAAGTGCATACGCGCACTAAGCTAGTTTTTATGAATCTTCGCCACGGTAAGTTCAGACAATAAGCCGAGGCAGTGAAACACCCAACGAAAGAAATGGCTATATGTTCTCGGTTGCATATTGTTTTTATGGAGCGTCTTTGCTCCGCTTAGCCGTACACTAACTGATGGAATTAGTGTTTCGAATGAAAATTGCCTTCTTATGGCCAGATGGAAAGCGAGTTCCTTAATGAGATTTTAAAATAATATAAATGAATTATATTAGATATGGTCGTCCCAAAAAAACTCATGTTTGCTATCCTGTCTATAAAACTCAAATTAGATTCTGTCTTTAGATAAAGGAATACAAGAACCTCGGGATTGAATTGTGTAATTTAAATAATTGGATATGGAAATTCTGAAGTTGTTAGTTAGTTTTCTAGCTGATCCTATTAATTCATCAAGATATACTTCTTGTAGTATAAAAGAACTGCAAAAGTATGATGAAGAAAGAAATTGACAAAGTATGTGATGATATGTAGCCTGTAGTTTACATAAATATGTAACTTTAGCACTGTCATAAAAAGGATGTAGTAACATATTATGCTATGTATAATGGCTTTCAAAGCTCTTATAATAGCTTTTCTGTTATTTTGATTTTTTCACAGTCTTCATGGATAAGACTATTGATAAACCTCTGTTGATCTAGGCATTTACTGAAAAATATCGTAGAAGTATTGTTAGTTTCAGTGATGGATCGTCTTGCTTTATAGAAGTTAATGTAATCAAAATTTTGTAAAATTACGATACGAAGAATAAAAAATATACAGTTCTATTCTTCTCTAACTAATAAGAGTTTGCATATTTGAAATTTACAATATTATATTATAGGCACATTGGAGGACTTCAATATAGACAGCTAAATACAGTATAGGTAAAAATGAAGGTGCAAAAAAACTCCTATTAATAAAAATCTCAACAAAAGTAGAATTCCGAAGAAGAACAGAATTTCGATCTTTTCTAAAAATCAAGATATATATGGTTTGGTTTTTGTTTATGATAACGCTAGTGTACACTTTATAATTTTATTTTTGTAATTTTCATGTCGCTACGAAATTACGACTATAAAAGATTGGCATCTTTAAATAATTTAAAATAAAAATTTCTTTCGACAATTACTGCAACATCATATGTCAGTCTTATTTTTACAAGCGAGTGGATATCTATCAAAAGAATAATAGATAAATCGATTTAACCGTTTGATATATTAATTTAGACAATGCGAATAAAAATTGATGTATATGTCGAGTTGTACGTGATAAGTTAAATTAAATTTATTTGATTGGTTTATTTAGCTAAAGCTTTTCGTAATCTTTTAAATTAAATACAAATTTATTCTATTTAAAAAATTTATTAAATTCTTGAAAATAACAAACGTTAAAAAACTTTTAAAGTTTTAGCACTTTTCTAAATTCTAAATTTTTTTTGCGGATAAGTTGACTTATTAATTCATTTACATAAATTTGTTAATATAAGGAAAATAAAATTCAATATAACTTTTAGAGGAAAAGATTTCTTCTTTATTTATCTATCATAATTACTAACAGGTGTAATGGGTAAGAAAATCAATACAACTATTTTCTGGTATAAGATTCAAAATTACAAGTATAAGATTGAACATTATTAAGATTAAACAACAAGATATTATTATTAATATTTAAATGATTAATAATTATTTTGAAGTAAGCCAACTTACTAATTCAATATCGTTACGTTACATGAACGCGATTGTGATTTTTATGTATGAAAATGTACTAATTGTTTATTGTTAATTTAGTTATATTGATTATTAATTTTTATGAGGCTAATATAAATAGTTTCAAATATTTCTGTTTTTTTAATGCAACAGTGTGAATTAATTATTATTAATATTTATGTTTTTTATTTTCGTGAAGCTTTTCGTCATTGACCATATCGGCTGTAACGACCCATGCATAAAATCTGAGTAGGCACTAAAAATGCGTAGTGTTTATGTAAAGAAATCAATCGGTGGTGAACTTAAGGAGGAAAGTCTTTTTAATTATATATTTTGTCAAAAATATATTTTGCAATGGGTGAAATGAAAATCTTTGTTCAATTCTAATCAGGAAGATATTTATACTTCTAGTACTATCAGAATATTATATAGATTCACATCTAGCTGAACATATAGGGAGAGACAATAAATTGAAATCTTTTACTGCGCATGCGATAAATTTGTGGATATCAGTTTATTTTTCCTAAATAAATTCATTTCAGCATTAAGAATTTGTAATACATAATGTATTCGAATAAATAAGACAATAAAAAATTAAAATTAAATAATTCAGTAATTAATTATAAATATTTTTAAATTTTAATCAATATTTTAATTACAATTAAGATAAATAATATATCAAATGAATTTATAATATATTTTATTTATTCTGGTTTTATTAATAAAAAATTTGAAAATTAATATAATCAGTAAATGTTAGATTAAAAGAAGATTTAATGGTTGTATTTTTGTGCAGAAAAAATTTGAAAATCTTAAAAATTCGACTTCTATAAACTCAAAATTCGTTCATAATTTTGGTGATGTATGGTTAGGATTGATTTTCATAGCAGCATTTTAAAAATTAATAATAAAATTGACACAATTTTCAAAATTTTAATTTTTTATATTAGATTTACGTAAGAAAATAATGGGACGAAATATTTTAAATATATAAAATTATAGGTTATAAGCTTTGGATAATCAAATAATAATGAAATGATCAAGTGAATATGCACGAATAAGATAAAACTATTGAATATACGTAAGTGACGAAAGGCAGTTTAAATATTATAATTATTTAAATAAAATAGTTAAATAAAACATTTTTTATTAATATTTATACTATAGCCTAAATGCACATACCATATATCTATATATAAGAAACATACGTTTGAAGTAACATATTTTTTCGCCACTTTAATTTTGACAGCTTTTCCCTATAATTTCATATTATATTTCTAACGTTTAGAAAAATTGAAATATTTAAGTAACGATAATAATTTTATAAAAATTAGTAATACATTTACGCTTAACTTAAAAAAAAATAATTTTTTTGCTTACAGTATTGGGGGTGCTAAGGAGAAGAAGGATAATTAGAACGAGCAATAAATGTTGTTGGTTAAAAATGATCGGAAACAGCCTCGAGGCTGGTCAGTCATACCATCACCTCGGGTCTGCAGGACGGAATGTCTTTCACTGGTTGACTCGAATAAAATTGCCCAAAATCATTGTTCTAGTTCTGATTCTTCTGTGTATCATACCATTATTTACACATTACTATTTATCAAAAGTAAATCTTCTTTTCCATTTAAATAGTGTATATTTAAATTTAATTTTTTAATTTTATTACTAGTTTTTGTTTATATTTCTATCAGTTAGTTAACTTATATTAAAATTTATAACTTTTCTGTACTATAATTGTTTGATACTTTTCTTTTTTTCTATTTGAAAATTACTTTTTTTTAAATAAGTTTTTTATTTATATATTTACATTAATATTAATAATTAAATATATTATGCAATTATTTATATAAGTAAATTTTGTTAAATAGCAATAAGGAAGCAATATAATTTAAAAAATAATATTTTAACCATTGATAATTTTAAATCATTTTATAATATAATCATGATATTTTAGGTCGAAACAGATTTATCAAATTTGGACATTCATCAAACACGTTCCAGATTAGAAGCTTTCCACGACTTTACATCGATGAGGGCGGCTGATTTGAAAGCTCGTATAGAAGAAATGTTGCATATTAAACAGTCTGTTAGTAATGAACTCAGGGATCTTGAAGGTAAACGTCGTAAACTTCATGCTGATGTTAGTAGTTTGACACAACAGATTGATGAATTGAAACAAGATCTACTACATCAGCAAATGGACTTGGATAGACTGAAAATTAGTGTGGTGCAAGCCCAAGTAGCTCAAAGAGAGGCTGTAGAACGCAATACTCCAGAATTGGCACCACCAAAGAGAATTCTAAGTAACTCAATTCCAGATGTGCTTCCTTTTAATCTTAATTCACAATTATGCAAAATGTTTAACTGTTTTGATCACAGTCGTTGTGCTTTAACTAGTGGCTTCCCAGTATATTTGTATGATCCAGAAGAATTTTCTGTTGTTAATATAGGTTGGGATATTGATGGATTTTTAAAAACGTATATAAAGCATACATTAAGTACGTTAAAAATAGTTTTTACATAGTATTTATAAAAATTAAATATATTTTTAATTGTTAATTAATTTTACTTATCATAAATTATTTTTTAATAATAAAATTCTTACTTTAACTTTACTTTTATAGGATATAATTCACATTTGACATTTGATCCTGCAGAGGCTTGTATATATATTGTTCTCATTGGTGAAGCATCAGCAGTATCGCATAAAACTGCACATTCAGTAAATCCATTAGATATAAAAAAATTACAAATGCTTCCATATTGGGGAGGTGATGGTAGAAATCATGTACTATTAAATTTAGCTCGGAGAGATTTATCAGCTAACTCAGGAAATTTGCTTAATGGAATAGATACTGGTCGTGCTATAATTATTCAATCAACTTTTTTTAGAGAACATTTTCGGGAAAAATTTGATTTAATTGTACCACCAATATTAGGTCCACCAGGTGGTGATGTATGGCCAGAATGTGCACATATGTTACCTGCTAGAAGAAAGTTTTTACTTTCATTTCAAGGTAACTAAATATGGTACTAAATTTAATGATTATTTTTTAAATATTATCATTATCAAAGAAATGATATTACTATAATCATTAATATTATTATTATATTATTTGTTTAATGAAACGATTATTAAGGAAAAAGTCTACAATGAAAATATATATTTTATGTATTAAAAATTTTATTTGTAGTTTACTTACTAAATGTAAAAATTAATTCTATTTTTATCTGAATAATCTAACACGGATATATTTTTATTTTATAATGCATAAATTAAAGAAGTCTTTGATTTATGTTACATATTCCATTAATTTTTAATTTGCTGATAATTTAAAATAATGAAATAACCCATAATAATGTACAACTATTGATGAACAAATTAGATATTGTTGTTACTTTAACATAAATTTTTTTACATTGCGAATATATTTATATTTATAAATATTTAATACAATTTGAAATTGTAAAAATATAGTTTTCTTTGTGCACCTTCAATATAAATTTGTATTAAGATATTTCAAGTTTATATTAAAGATTATTTAGATAATTTACATCTAGTCAGAAAGATTGCATTATACTATATATCACTATAATTATAACTACAGTTAAAGTGTTATAATAATCTTGAATGAATGAACAAAACATATTAAATTTAATATTATTCAATTGTAATTCTATTTATAAAATTAAAAAAGATTTTAAAAATAAATTTACAAAATTAAAATAGAGGAAGAGAAAAAATATATTTGAAAAATAAGCACATTAGTGTTAGTATTAGTATTCTATATTGAACAATATATGACATTGTTATTATAATTACAGTATCTATTTTTACATTTTATACACTTTACTTATATATTCTTATCTTATTATTTACGCATTTATATTTCTATATTAGTTACATGAAATTTACTTTAATATAGTTTATCACAACATTATACATAGCATATCAATTTTGCGTCTTATATTACTTATATTCTCTTTATGTGGACATATATGTCTGTTTAGTTTCTTCATTTCTTATTTACTAATCATATGAGTTTCTTTTTTATCTTATTATTATATTAGCTTTTTTATTTACATGCTTGCTTCGATAGTACATACTAAAATTGTAATGATACATAGAAGATTAGCATGGCTCGTGCGTGGTGGATGACATGTAAAATTGTGAAGCGTTTCACATTTTTTGTTTTTCAATAAATACATTATAAATGATAAATAAGCTATATTTTAAAAAATATGAAAGTTTAATATTTCCTTTACAATGTGAAACATATATGAAATTATTTCTTTATTTTAAATTTTACGATATAATCCTAATATTGTAATTAAAAAAATAATTATTATATTAAATATTTATAATTCTCTTTGAGGATATTATAATCAATATTTTATATATTATATGTTTAATATCTATCTGAACACAAATTATATTTATATTCTTTTAATTTTATTATCCCTATTTTTTATATATTTTTAACAACAAATTATATTTTAGTATTTTGTTATTTATTATTTTAATTATCATATTTTTAATTTATTTTACAAATATTTTGTTTCATAATTTAAAAAAAACTAATTCATATATTTATTTTATATATGACAGTTTTTAATGGAAAAAATTGCACATGATGTAAAAAATATAATATTTATTAAAAATATATTAATCAATAGCTAGTTTTTAATTTTATATATTTATAATTTTTTAGGAGAAATGAGAGCATTAAAGTCATCAACCATTCATCAAATAATGGATGATGCAGAATTTGATGTTGAAAGAGTATCTTTTGATGAAAATAACTTGGATAATTTTATTATTCAACATCTTAAAGATATGAGCAATGGAGCAACTTTAGATAAGTTTTTTATACAATTTGAATGTATTCCAGCATCTGAAGAGAAAAAAATTAATGAAATTCTAGACTGGTCACTTTGTGGTACAGATTCATCAAGAAAAGCAATTTTAAAAGAATCTACATTTGCACTAATACTTGCTCCTAGTAATGTCAGTTTTTTATCTACAGCCTCTATACAGGCAAGATTGTATGAATCATTGAGATCAGGTGCTATACCGGTTATTCTTGGTGGTGATAGTGTGGCTTTGAGTTTTAAAGAAGTCATTGCCTGGCGAAGAGCAGCTATTTTTTTGCCTAAAGTACATTTTTTAAATTTATTATTGCGTTAAAAAATGTAAAACAATTATTATTGATACATTAGTTAAGATATAATTTTTATTTCGGTTATTTTATTAAAATTTTTTAAAATTTTATAAATTTTTATTATTATTTTTATTATTTAAATATTATTAATATTTATATTTGGAGTATCACTTATTATTACTTTTTCTTTAAATTAAAATATATATTAATCTATATAAATTTGTATATTACCAGAAACATTTTTTTTTAAATATCTGAATCTATAATAATTTTACTATTATAAATCTATTTTTTTTATATATTTAAAAATATTTTTGTATATATTATTATTTATATATTATTATTATAATATTTAAAAAAATATATGAATATAATGATCTTGTATAAAATATTTTTATTTTTATCTAATTTATTTTAATTTAATTTAGGCTAGAGTTACAGAAATGCATTTTCTATTAAGAGCCGTTCCAGATAACGATTTATTAGCAATGAGAAGACAGGGAAGACTTATATGGGATAGATACTTTGGTACAGCGCAAAGTGTGGTTGATACTATAATCGCAGTTTTGAGAGATCGATTGGGTATTCCGCCTTTACCAGCATCACAATCTCCTAGTCCAAGTGTTTTTAATTCATCCTTTGTGGTTTGTTTGTTTTTTTTATACCAATACATTAATTTTCATGTAGCCTGCGTGTTAATTTAGGTAATAAATGTATTGCCTAATATTATTCATGGTTACTTATAAAGATATATAAATAAAAAATTTTTTTCCAAATTAAATTTAAAAACTTTAATTATGATAGTTTTTAATTATTTCAATTTTTTTTTGAATATTTAAATTTATTTGTAAATCGATTTATTAGTTTTAGTTTTTATTTTATTGAATAAACTTAGTTGCACATGGTTAATAAAAATACTTATAATTGTTACTTATTTCAATTTTGATCAAGGAATTTCAGTTATGGAAAGAAATTCAATATTAGTCAAAGTTAAAACTTTGAAGAGACAAGGTTTGACGAAATAAATATGTATATATTTTTAGCCTTTAAGATCAGATACAATTGTTGCGGAATCTGAAGCTGAAGAAAGTTTAGGACCATTAGAACCACCATATCCATCTCCAGCTTACAGGAGAAATTATACAATTATGTTGGTACAAGGATATGAAATGTGGAATGATTGGATCGATCCATTTAAATTATATCCTCAATTGCCATTTGACACAATTTTACCCAGTGATGCCAAATTTCTTGGTAAATAATATTTTTTCATTCCATTATTGACGCATATATATTTAAATAAATTTCATTGTTCATTTTAAATTTAGGTCTTAACTCTAATTTGTTTAATAAAAATATTTATTTAGTTTTTATTTTATTTTTTTACGCAGAAACTTCATTTTTTAATTCATAATAATAATCTAATAATATTATTTTTTCATTACAATATTTTTAATAAGTCGAAATTTAGATTAAATTTCTTAAATTAATGATTTAAATAAATTTGGTCATGATTTATATTAAATTTTTTTAATAGAAAACTTATTTACAAACGAACTTATTTAAGTATAGAAAGTTTTTTTTTTGTTTTGACAATGCAATGATATAATGGAAATCTTTATATTTCCTAATAGTTATATAGAAGTGATTATCGTATTCTATAAACGTATTCTTACAAGGAAAAACTCTACCGATTACAATAAGATTATTAACGACTTGTATAATTAATTAAAGCTAAACCTTTTACATGCTAGTTTTATTACTATATTACTAAATTTTATTTTTTACTAATAAAAATATTTAATTGAATATTTGAAAATTTTTGAAAGCATATCTAATAGTTTTTAAGTAAAAATTTGTATTAAAATTCTATATATATATAATTGTAATTTTAATCTTAAAATTTATAAATTTATAAAAAACATGGTGGAATATCTTAACAAATGAATATTTTTAGTCATATGAAGAAGATTTGTTAAATATTCGAAATTTATTTATTTTTACCTTAAATTTATATTTTGATCTAAATTAGGTTCAGAAGTAGGATTTAGGCCTATAGGTAAAGGTGCTGGTGGTGCAGGAAAAGAATTTAGTGAATCGCTTGGCGGAAATTATCCACGAGAACAGTTTACAATTGTTATGCTCACTTATGAAAGAGAGCAAGTCTTAATTAATTCATTAGCTCGTCTTTATGGATTGCCTTACTTAAACAAAGTAATAGTAGTTTGGAATAGTCCAAAGCCACCTATGGAAGATTTAAGATGGCCTGATATTGGAGTTCCTGTACATGTGTGTAAACAATAAGTTATAAATTTTAATATTTAAATTTCAAAAGTAAAATTAATAAAATTAATATTAAAGGTTATAAAAGCGAAAAGAAATAGTTTAAATAACCGGTTTCTACCCTTCGATGCGATTGAGACGGAAGCTGTTTTGTCAGTTGATGATGATGCACATTTAAGACATGACGAAATAATGTTCGGATTTAGGTAAATATTTTATTACTATTCTAATTAGTATATGGTAGTATAGTTTTATAATTCTAGTTTGAAACAATGAAAATTGTTTTGAAGGTATAAAATTTATTTTAAAATACCAAAGTAATTAATAGCTATGTACAGTAATTAACATAAGTTTTATGAATTGAATTTCTTTTATCATAAATTTAAATAATCTACCAAGTTAAAAAAATTAGATTATTAAATATCTAATTACAATTTTGCATACCTAATTAATTAATTTATTAAATATATTAAAAATTAACATAATAGTATTTTTATTAAGTTTATGTCATTCTTTTTATATAATAATTTACTCATACAGAACATATATGTATGTATAAAAGGTTATTACTAGGGATATTATCATTTTTATTACTACAATGGAGCTTATAAAGATTTTTTTATTTATAGTGCTAAGACTTGTTAATACATTCTTTAACTTTGTTGCAAATTTAATGAAGTTTGAGAAAAGTTTGATAGATTATATTTTTATCTTTTCATTTTTTCAGCGCTTTCAACTCTACATTATGCTAATAAAATTTATTGTTTTGATCAATATAAACTAATTTTATATTTCAGAATCCATTGTAATGACTCATGTTAAAGTTGTGTAATAAATCAATAAAAAAATAATTACTATCAATTTAATCTATTATAGTAAATTTATATAAATTTTATAAGAATATAATGTTGCCATATAGAATGTATTTATTAACTTGCATATTAAGATACTTTTGTTACCTTTAAAATTTTATTTATAGCTGTAATATCCTGTATGGAAAAAATAGTTATCATAATTTTCTTTTTAAAGCACTAATTTAAAAAAGAGTTAAATAACTAAAATAATTTGGAAATCCTAAATTTTTAATGTTAAACCATTTTTTATTTATTCGCGTATATAAGTTAAAATATAATTTTTACATAAAAGTACTAGGTATAAATTTTATTTTTAATTATAAAAATTATATCTTTTTATGAAACTAGTGAAAAGTTATATGCAATTTTCCATCATATTTATTTATTTTAGCATCATTTTTGTTGTTTACAAATTGAAAATTTATAAAAATTACATACTGTAATTACTCGAACTACTTCTTTTGAAAGTAGTCTTCAGAATTCGTATAATATATACAATATGCTATCCAAGATATTTCTAGTTTTTACTAGGTATTTTTAAGTCGGTTTTCTAGTATACTATATTTATAATCTTTCATTTCGACATAAATTTTGTTAAATATATGTATATTGATTCTTCCATTCTAAATATAATATAAACATAAATATAATGTTCATATTAGTTCAGGACAATCTTCAGATATCTAATACCACGTGTAGTACATTTTGGGTATAAGAAAAAATAAAAAATTTGGTTGATTGATTCTTGGTTGATTCTTAAATTATTTTCATATAGAAAACTATTCGATAAAGTCACAAGTATGTTTTAATTTTAATAGGCTATTGTTTACATTATTATATTTTTAATTAATAATATATTTTAAATAGTAAGCTTATATATATTTCTTTATAAAATTATTAATATTTGTAATTAATCAACAAATACTGAAATTATATTTATTTTTAGAGTATGGAGAGAGCATAGAGAAAGAGTCGTTGGTTTTCCTGGCCGATTTCATGCTTGGGATCAAAATAATCATAATTCTTGGAATTATAATTCTAATTATTCCTGTGAATTGTCAATGGTATTAACAGGAGCTGCTTTTATTCATAAACATTATACATACTTATATACTCATTGGTTACCTCAAGCAATCAGAGATAAAGTTGATGAGTATATGAATTGTGAGGATATAGCAATGAATTTTTGATTGCCCATATTACAAGAAACCACCAGTGAAGGTATAATGTATATATTTATTTAGCTATGTTAATTATATAATTTATCTAATTATTTATCTATAAAAATATATATATATATTAATTTTCTTCAATTCAAAAGAAAATAAATAAATTTATACAATTTTACTGCATATTCAGAATTTTAAATTCTATTTATAGATGTTTTTTTTATAATTAATAGGTTACTTCTCGATGGACGTTTAGATGTCCGGGTTGTCCAGTATCACTATCAGAAGATGACACGCATTTTCAAGAGAGGCATAAATGCATAAATTTTTTTTCTCAAGTAATTTATTTCATTTAATTATTTATTTTATATAATAGTATTTAGTCATACTTTTATTATTTTTTAGGTATTTGGTTACATGCCTTTATTAAATACACAATATCGTGCTGATTCGATACTCTTTAAAACAAGAATACCACATGATAAGCAAAAATGTTTTAAATTTATATAAATATTGAGTAATTAATTTAACTCAATGCATGTAATATCAAGAACTATAGTCTGAAATTATATATTAAAGAAAAATGCTTTAAAAAAATTTTTGTATGTAAATATATATGTATTGTAATTATATGTATACAAATTTGTTATTTACTCAAATTAAAAAACATTTTGGGTATAATAATTGAGGATAATTTATTATAATTAATTATTTCTTAATATTAGATTATTTTCTACAATTAAATAACAAATGGATAACATCGGGTATTTTTAAAGATTTGTAAAATTGTTTAAATTTATAACTTATTTAAGAAGCCAATCATTTATTGGTGAATCAATTTTACTGCACATGTTGTGAGAATCAATGAGTAAATCTACAAAAGTCCATAGAAAAGAGTATTAAAATGTAAATAGATTTTTTTTAAATATATCATTTCAGTTAAAAATTTTTATAAATACTGAGTATACATAAGGTTATATTATTTCAAATTTCGATATTTTAATTGTATAATATTTCTTTAGAATTTAATATAATTTTAATTTTTAATTTTATATGCTATAAAAGTTCAAAAAAGTCAGTGTTTTTTGAAGTTTCAAACTAAAAAATAGCGTTTAAGAAATGTATTCTATTGGTTTAATAGTACATACCAACACAGTGATCATTATTTTTATTCAAATTTATAATAGAAAATAAATTTTTTATATATTTATTATTTTTCATATATGTATCACATAATTAGTTGAAATGTGTATTCGATTTTGTACACAAATATTTAAAGATTTTCCGAATTTTAAATAATACTTATTATAATACTTTAAATAATACTATTATTATAATATTATCATGTAAACTATACATACAGAAATACATAAATTCTATATCAATTTTTGTCTTGTTAATAAATATATCACCGGTAAATATTTTTATGTTTTATTTCTCATTAGTACGCAAAAAACTAAATTGTTTAAGTAATTAAATACTAGAGATGTTATTCAAATAAAAAATTTATCTATATATTAACAATATATAATTTTTATTGTAAAAACTATATATACTACATAATTTTTATTTTTCACCATATTAAAGTTGAAATGAACAAATTTTACAACATAAACTAACTTATATAGATATAAAGTGTTAAAAATTTATTATTTAACAATTAATAATTGTATATAATTATTAGAATTTTTTATTTTTTTATGTTACAATTATTTTTTTAATTAATGCCTTATTATCTCTTATTGCTTAACAAAGCATTATAAGAATCAGAAAAGATTTAAAATAAAAATAAAAAATTTATCTATTAATTAAATTAATTGCAAACATTTTATTCATTTTAAAGAGATTAAATTTTATAATATATTTCACAATATTTAAAAATTCAAATTAAAGCTATTTTTCAATTTAATTGTCTAATTACTAGATGAAAATTTTAAAATCAGTTGAAAAAATTTGTACTGCACACTGCATCTAATATAATGGATAGCTTGTAATCACATTTGTATTGAATATCATTAAGTATATTATTATTTATTTTTATACAAATATCTTCGACACTATAATTTAATTTATGTATATATATAAATATAATATTATAAATAAATGTCTTATATTACATCTTAAGAAAGAATTTTAATGTTGAAGAAATAACAAAATTATTTAAGTGGTGTGCATTTTTAGAAATCAATGTTTAATCCTAATTAAGTTGTTGTAGTCAGATTTTTAGTTATTTTTTTTTAAGATAATTTATGATAATATTAATACTTTAAATTCTGTAAGCTGATTATTAGCTTTAACCTTTGACAAACACGCTATGATTCAATGCTGGAGGATATTTCTCTTTATGGTATAATTTATATAGTTTAATGTTTATTTAATAAGCTATATTTTTTTGTGGAAGACACCAATTAATAATCATAATTAGCTAAAGTATTGTTTTCATTTAAAACATATATATATATATATATTGATGTTATCTATAATTCATTTAGAAAATTATTATTTAATAATAAATTATTACTCGATAATACTACGATTAATTAAAAATACACGTAAATTTCAGAATAAGAAACACTTAATAATTCATAACAGTATAAAGGTTTAGGACTGTAAACTCTACAAAAAATTTTTTTACAGTGATCTAATTCCTTTTCATAAAATAATTTTAATAATCATATTATTTAAATATATTATTAATTGTTACAAATATCTAATATAATATTAACCAAAAGAATGTTATTTATTTCTATTAAGCTTGCTATTTTTATTATTATTAATGAAACTGTTGAATGTATTCTTTGAGAAAATTAATAAATACAAATAAGTTAAAACACTTTCTTTTGTATATTATAACAATAAAAGGTATCTTTATTGTATTAGACTTGATAAAACAATAATTTATCGTATAATGATAATAGATTCTTATAATTAACTAGTTACTTAATAAAATAATGTATTTTCCTTTGGAAAATATTTAATAATAATAATAATTGGTATTGAATGTTTATAATCTTATTGTAAATATATAATTTTTATTTAAATTTTAAATTGTTAAGAAAAATATATAAAATTGTTTTATACGTGTATTAACTATTAAAATATTAAAAACGCTTATAATTTTTTGAAATAATGTATTTATAAAGTTACAAATAAAACTTATTAAAACTATTATAATTATATTTAGACTATTTTCTACAAAAAATAATTTATAATTTTATTATTAAGATAGAAACAAAGTAATTAAAAAAAAAATCAAATTTTTTGAATACAAATACAATACAAAGTATTATTTATATTTAAGTAAATATGACATATTTATATTCCGTAATGAATTATTATTTTTTTCAAAATTTAATGTAAATTCTGTAGGTCTATCAAAGCTATTCCTATTATTAACAATAATATTTGGGGCTTGCGCTCTTTGAATTTGACTACTATCAGTAGTAACATCCTCGTCGGTTAGACCGATAGCATATCGCGTGTGCGCATTGGGATGTTAGTCGTGCTCTATTACGATCAATAAAACCAACACTTGCGGAGTACAATTTTCCCCTACGCTTTGGTGTGACGTAAATTCACAATATCCTTGTCTATTGGTTAGAATTTACTCCGCATAGAATTAGTTATTAACAATTCTTTCAATGGATAGCTTCTATCCCTTCCACATTCATCAAAAAATTGAAAAAAAATGTGTTTACATTTAACGAAATTTCATTAAAGTGTATAAATTTAAAGTGAAAAATAACAGTACTAAATAAAAATTACATAATTAAAATTTATAATTAAAGTATGGATTTTTGAATCTGCCGCGCGTGTATAAAATGCGTGCAAGGGCTTATTTAGAGCTGAGTGCGCACGCAATTCTCTAGCGTGATACAATGAAATATAGAAAGTAGAGAATACACAAACATATTCATAGATTGCTCTGAACATGGTGGGCCCCGGTGGTTGATCTTGCGCTACTATAATTTACCTTTGTGAAATGTGTAATCTAATAACAAAAGCAAAAGAAGAATAACCCAGAAAATAAGAGGTTCAAAAAAGTTATTGAATTTTTGCTACATTTTTAAGTAAGTTTATTATTTTGTAATAAAAATATCATAGAGGAAAAGCAATTTTTCTTGCAGCGATAGACAATACATTATTAAATATACTTATTCATATAATAGTAGATCAAAAAGTGTTAATTTTCAACGGTGTGATAGTTTATGAATATATAAAGTATGTATATGTAGGCAAATTATAATTTTTTGTAAATTTAATATAATCTTTGGATTAAGTCTAAGAAAAAACAAAAAGTAAAAAAGGGTTTTCAATTATGAATTATAGTAGCTAAGAAAATTTTATAAGGACATGTTAAATGATGAAGGGCATATTTATACAAGTACATATGTGAATTTGTTTTTGAGTCTACGCAAGAGAGAGAGAGAGAGAGAGAGAGAGATAGATAGTTAGATAGATAGACAGATAAATAGATAGAGAGAGAGAGAGAGAGAGAGAGAGAGAGATAAAGGCAAAAATTATATTTGACCTCGTAAGGAAATAGAATACCTTTTGAGGGTTAGAGTGTACGAATATTTACACTACGTATCATACGTGCCAAAGATCTAAAAAATAAAAGAATTAAAACAAAATATAAAATGTGAGTAGATGTAAGAAAAGAGAACAAGAAAATTACAAACGATGGGGTCGAAGAGCCCCATATCGATCGTGCACTCCTGACAACTACTCCTCATAATTATCCAAGAATTACTAACCAAGAGACTGAAATATATAGAAGCCACGCGACAAAGTTAAAAAAACAAACGAGAAGAAAATAATGCTACTATTGAATCCCGTGCAAGGGTGTCTGTAATAACATGACCCCTTCATATTTTCTTAATTACAACAACGACGAAAAGAACGATAAGAAAAAATTACAAGTTAAACAATTAATATTAAATAGTAGGCCAGACTATCGTTTTTTCAGTGGTAAGGGTAACCGTGCGATCAGGCCTCAACTACTACTTTTATTACTTTTGCTGCAAAAGGTCAGAAATTCTACATCTACATCGTTGTCGTCGTCGTTGCTGCGACGGCCGCCGGCTGGTGGATGACTCTCCTACATGATCAGCGCAATTTGCGTATAGTAGTAACAGCTGCGAGTAGAAATAAAAAGAAAACAGAAAAACAACAGGATGGAAGACTTACCAGATCTTTCGCACCTCACACCCGAGGAAAGGCGTCACATCGAAAGCGTCATGATGCGCCAAAAACAGGAAGAAGAACATCAGAATGAAATTATGAGGTAGATTTATAACCAATAATTACTTATTTTATTTATCAACAAAAATTTTTTCTTTGTTATGTAGAAACATTATTTTTATTTTTTCCTATATACTATTTTTGGGATACTATATTTGAAATTATCTAATTATTGTTTATAAATGTACATTTTGTTTAGTTCAAAAGCAAATCATATTTAAAGTATTATATACCGATATATACTGATATTTTTTAATTGTTTTAGAAATTATTTTTAATGACAATTAAAAATATTGAATCAATAAATTAAAAAATATAAATAATGATTAAGCTCAATTTCTTACATAGAATATGTTTCTAAAACTAGCTGAAATGAAAAATTAAAAATATTTTTAATCTTTAATGATAGAGCTTTATTTAACAAGTATCACAAAATCAATCTTCCAAAAATTCTTTAATCAAATTTTTTAATTTTTTGTTTTTAATTTTAATTAGATTATATATAGTATTTATATTTTTATATTTCATATATTATGATTAAAAGGCAGATTATTTATTTTATGGAATATGATTTATTTCTAAGTCTGTAATATAATTATAACACGAATAGGAAACATTATTTATTTTATTAGAAATATTTATTTATAAAATATTTGAAGTATATACAATTGTACTTTAAAAATGAGCAAGAAAAAATTAGAATGCATTTACTTTTTTACATAATTAAATTTGATTATAAAATTTATTATTTATTTAAAATAAAATTTTCAATAAATCTATTTTATTAAACATATAGAGAAAATTTTATTTCAGAATAAATTAGATTATATTCATCCAAGATACATGAAGAGCAAAGAAATTTTTTGTTAGAAAATTTACAGCATATTTTTATTGTTGTTTTATAAAGTATATTATTACAAATAAAAATATATAAAAATTATTTCTAAGTTTAAAAAAATAAATATGAAATATAAATTAGTTTTTAAAATTACGTATCGATAGTTTTATACTAATGTCAGATTAAGTATTTGATAAGATAAGACTAATTGAGTAATAACTTTCACAGAACTTGCTTTAATTTTCTGTAACCCATCTTAAAAAAAATAATATTAAAGTAACTGAAATCGTTAAATTTTTTCTTTTAATTACAATTACATACATAATTATTTTGTGTAGCAAATAAATGTAATTTTATAAAAATATTTCAAGAGACTGTAAAATAAAAATTAGTAATTTTTTTTTGTAAATAATTTTAATTTCTTAAAATTTTTTAAGTTATTTTCAATTAATAGGAAGCTATTTTTGTGTTGTTTTATTTTAGTTATATATTCTAGTTTATAGAATTAATATTTTCTAAATTATGTTTAATATTGATATTTATAAAAATTATTATGATAATAATAACGATAATGATGATTGCAGTAAAATGAATTTCTGTTAGTTTAATATAAATATTATTTATTTAAGTTTCGTTTTTAAAAAAATAAATATGAAATTTTCTTATTGAAATTTATGATAATACGAGTATCAAAAATTGTCTTAATATATAATTCTAATACTAATAATGTAATTTATTTTAGGGCATTTTTCTCAAAATATTTTATTTTGAATTCTTGTTTTCATGAAATTTTATGGTTTCTTAATTTAAACTTTATTATTTACTTATAATAAAAATTTTATTAAATTTAATTTTGGCCTAATTAAAAGAAATCGATTTAAAAAATGCCTACGCTTTTATATAAATTTATATCATAAACAACTATTTTTATCTAAATTGTCGTTTTAAAATATTCTAAAATTTTTTTAATTGCAAATATTCAAATTTAAAAATAATTATTCAAAATATAGTAATTGTATTTTAACTATTAAGTGCAAGTAGAAGATCAACATTACTTAAAATTTATTTAAAAAATCAAATAAGCCTACCTTTGGGAAAATGAACGACAAGAAAATCATTAAATATTAACAACAGATGGTAAATATGTGTCAATAGCTTTAATCATAAAATGATAAATCTTTCGTGTATTATGATATGTTTAAAAAAATTTTACTTATTCACTTATTTAGTGGTTAATATTAAAAATATGAAACACATTCCTCAAATAATATTGATATTTGTGAAATAAATAAAGAAAATATTTAGAAATACTAAATAAATATGTAATTTTATTTGAATGTATAATAAATAAAGTTTTAATTTACTTTAAAATATTTTAAAAAGATGCAATTAGTAGAAATGATTACAAATGGTTAAAGTTCAAAAAAGTTTAATAATAATGAAAATCAGGTAATATTGTAAAATTGAAAAGTTTTAAAATACAGTATTAAAATACATTAGTAATTAAAATACATTTATTTTAATGTTATTTTTATACATATTCATATGTGTGCAATTGATTTATTTCGACTAGATATAATTTAATACTTAAATATTTTTAATTATAAATTAATAAATTTAATTTATTGTTTTAATTTTTTAAATAATAATTTGCATTAAAAATTTAAATTAATTAATTTAAAACAAGATATTTTTATTGCTGTTTCATTTATAATTAAATTTTAATAAATGAATTCATATAAGCTAATTATAAATAAATATTTTTGTTAAAAATTTCCTATTTTTTAGTTTAATTTAATATTTTCTTCTTATGATATTCCCATATAATAAAAATTATTTTTTACATAGAAAAAAAATATATTTTAAATGTTTTATAATTCTATTATTTAACTACATTATTTTTGTATTACATATTATCAATTACCCTTGGATTATTTTTTAAATTCTCAGTTTTTAATAAAGTTTTGTAATCCTTTGTATATTTTAAAATATTTTATAAACGTAATATTTAAATATCAAAATTATAATAAAATTAAATTTTGAAGTCGATACATATTAATAAATATTGATTTTTACAAATTAATTTTTCCTTATACAATAATGATATTTCATAAATTATTATGTTTATGAACATAAGTGTACACACTTTATAAATTAATACTTTTTTTATATTGTGGTATTTTTAATTGATAAAAATTAATATTGATATATAAAAGTCAATATAACAAAATATTTAAGTCTTTTCAAAGGTTACGTAATCAAAAATAAGTTAAATTAATTTTTATCAAAAATCCCAATAACTGTGTTCAAAATTTTAACAATTATTAATTCTCAGTTGAGCATTGTAAAATAGTGATTTTAAAATATAATTTAATTTTTATTAAAGTAAATTTAAAAAATTTTAAATTTTGTAAAACTATTTTACTTATTTTGTAAAACCATACCTCAAGTAATATTAAAAAAAAGATTCAATGTTTGAAACTCTAGTCCATACATTATATTGAATAATATTATTATTTTAGTTTGAATAGATACAATAATGAATGAATAATAAATTATACACTTGATATGTTATAGAAATAAAAATAAAATGAATTTATACTTTTGTATATAATTATTATGAGTTATTAGAAGCACCGAAATATCGAATTGATCTTTTTTGGAACTTGAAGGATTTTATTAAAATAATGATTTCTTAATAATTAAATGAAAATCTAATGTTAAAAATATATTTTTTATTAAAACAAAAATAATTGGTTTATTCTAATAATTATTTACATTATTTATTTAACTCTAGTATTGAAATTTTACTAAGCACTTTTATATAATCAAATTTGTATTTATTATTAAAAGTTAAATTATAACCAATTTATGAATTTTACTATATAATAAATTGTAGAATTCATTTATAATTTCTCCGCATAATTTATATTGTGTAACTTAGTTTATTAGTTAGTTTATTTTTAATTTTTTTACTTGAAAAATATTTTTACATTATTAATATTATAATAAACAAAGAAAATAAAATTAGTTAGTCATTGGATTCATTTGATTGTTTAAAATACTTTAAATCGTAAAATATAATTTTAATGATGGATTTGATAAGTTAAGTTTTTTTAAATATCTTGGAGTAATTTTTAGTACTATAATACTGCTATGTATTATAAGCTAGATAAATTAAATTATTTAAAATTATTATTAATTTTAAAATATTTTAAAGTAAATTAAAACTTTATGTGTATATAAAATATTTAATAATTCTTTTATTTTAATAATTACTTTAACCGGGTGAAATAAAACCAAATCCTTTGTAGACAATTTAAATTGGTGATCTGCATTATATAGTATTTATTTAATATTGTATACCGTTAAAAATATACAAATTATGAATAAATTTTTTATAATTTTTATATATAATTTTTTATTGTTGTTCCATGTATTTCATCAGATATTTTTTATTTTATAAACTGTTCTTACGTTGCAGATTTCAATACATATTCTTTGTTAACACGTTTTACTTAACGTTATAAAATAAATTGTATAGTTACTTGGTAAAATTTATTTCGGAATATTAAATATTTTAATTTCATTAGGATTAATAAAAGTTGATATTGTATATGATTGAAATAGATAACACAATATATACATAATACATTATCAAATGTAACAGGTAACTTAATATTTATTATATTTACGATTTTTTCATGATAAAAAATGAGTATAGTATAGTATTTTACTAGATTTTCTCATCATAAATCGGATTAAAAATCAATGTTGTAACGCCTTTTTTATTTATAATAAACATGTTGTATTGTGTTATAAGTTTGAGTATAGCTGTTTGTATTAGATGCAGTAAAAAATTTGTCCTTGTCTTCCTTTTTCCTTGAACTGAAAGTCATTCAGTGGTACAAGGAGACCCTGATACTTTTCCCCCGGATCTCGTAAATGTGTTACTGCAGTTTGGCTTCCACCGTTTTCTCTTGGACAGTTGTCATAAATCCGTCATCCGCTGGAAAAATAAGTACTAACAACTGTAACATACATTATGAGGTGCTAAAAAGTAATTTTATAAAGTCAAAATTTCTATAAATCGAATCTATTACATTCGATTAAACATTTAACAATTTCTGAATAAACTAAAGATTATAATATTATAGTATTATAATACATTAATAATTAATTATTTTAATTAAAATTTAATAATTGCATTTTTTATATAGTCAATTATTAATATATGCTTTTAATTCTTAGTAATAAATAAAAAAAAAGTTTTTATGAAAAATTTATAATAATGTTATCGTATAAGTTTATTACATAAATAAATAAAAAATTTGTCTCAATTTATATAATTATAAGTAATATATCCACTATTAAAGAATAATGGATATAAGATATTTAAAGGATTTTATATTTATAAGTAATCGAAGGATTTAAAGCTTATAAAAGCAGTATTAATTACTTATGTATTATATCGACATTTATTATTAATATTCTTTAGTGATAAAAAAAAGTTATTGAATTTTATTTTATTTATATATTTTATAATATTAAAATTTTTAGTTTGGTTTTAAATATTTCTATAGCAATTGATAAAATAAATCAATTTTTACTACAAATTTTTTTCGAAAAATATTAAATAATAATTTTATAAATAATATTTAAAAATTACTTAAGATGAAAATGTTTTATTTTTAAATACTAATTAAAAAATAGGGCTATAATAATATATTTGATAATAAACTTATTATATGAAAAAATTATATACGAAATTATAGATGTAAATATTAAAATTGGATACATTCTATATTTATTTATAAATTATTAATATTAATATATATATTTAATTATCTTATTTTTCTTAAATATATTAGCTGCATTCAAATTTAATAATTAATTTTTCCTGTGTGTTGCGCTAAAATCTTTGAGTATCTGAAACCTCAGTGTAAAAGCTTGTAGTCACTACTAAAGATTACTGTTGTGCACTCTCACACTACGCTCATTATTCAAGTAGATTTAGCTCAACCACAGAAAGTAAAGACGTGATTTCAACTCTCTTGTTTTCGCAGCGTATGCTATGCATTATACTTATTTCGCGGCCCTAATTGTGTCACCGTAAATCTTCAAGTAGTAAGTTAAACAAAATCACGTAGAACCTCTCTTCTGTGTTTGTTTTTATACACAGCAATTATTGAACGTCATTATACCTCTACTGATAATTTTTTGTTTTCTTTTCTATTATATTACATTTATTTATATCCTGTCTATTAAATTCTTTATTGTACATTTGTGTGTATCTACATATACGAATACCAGCAGGTTGCTTTACAGGTACAACTAACACATAATATAGTAGATTTTCGACACACGTTTAGCAACTTCTTACGAGTTCTGCTTACACCTGTATACACGACATTTATTTAACTTAAATCTCATTGTTTCTTTATCATTATTTATTTAATATTCCATTTTTTAATCTATACAAAAAATGTTAAGATTGAACCTACTTGATTATCTTCAATGTGATTCATTTATTTTCGATACATTTAATATCTAAGCTTAATTTAAAAATGTACTTTCCGTAATTTAGTTTTATAAATCATTATTAATTTTTTTTAGTAAACTATTATTTTAAATCTTCAATACTTTGAAAATTTAAGAAAATATACAAATCGATTTTCACTGACTACAAATTAACTTCTAATAAATTCCAATTTTCCTGTAAGTAACATAAATCTATTTTTAAATAATTATTATAATAAGGTATCTGCTAAGCTAAACATTAAATATATTAGTAATAAAAATATTAAATTTTACGTGAATAAATAATTACTAAATATTTAATAATAACAAATAATAAGATTTATTGAAATAATAAAATTTAGACGCAAAAACTTTAATACTTATCATTGTAATAGCAGTTTCTGGAAATAATTTTTAAATTATAGAACTAATTATATTATCATTTTACTATTCAGTGATTTCAATAATTTTTTTTAAATTAAATTTTTATTCAAACTTGAAAGTTTAAAACATTATATTAATTATTAAAATTTGAGAATTTTAATAAGAAATTTTTATTTTTTCGAAGAAGTTAAACAATAATTCGATCATTGATTATATTCTTTCTTTCATTTGAGAATAATTAATCTTGATAATATTATAGCTTAAATATACATTAATATTAACGTTAATTATTAATGTTAATTATTTCAGATATATTAAAATAATTTCCTCGAAATTTTGGATTTTTCAATTAATTCCATGTATTAAATCTTATATCAGTTTCAAATATTCAGTATATTATAAATTTATTTAATTATAATTATTACAATTTCTGTCAGTTAGATTATAATGAGATTTTAATAACATATACAGTAACTATATATATATTAGTATACAGTTCATGGTAAGTTTCTGCTATTTTAGTTAAAGTAAATAACGTATATTTAAAAAGAAAAAAGAGGATCCTTATAAATTGCACAAATTACCTTATTAATTTTTCAATAGCAAAGAACTACAATTTTTTAAAAACCAATTAGAAATTAATTTTAAAAGAGTGTAACGTAATATCATTTTCTTTTATTTTTATTTTACTCGTTCATTTATTTCACTTTTTCTATGATGTATACTTTAAAGTGTACATAAATAATTACTATAGTATAAGTTTAAATATAAATAGTTATGTAAAAATATTATGAAGAGAAATGTAGTATATATAAAGAACAACAAATATTAAAGTGATATAATCATATTTTTAAATAAATTTATAATATAGAAAAAATAATAAATATATTTTAAATAAATAAAATTGAAATATGTAGAAAATTTTTAAATAAAAATATGAAGTATAACGACAAAGAGAAAATATGATTTTAGTATTTTATTGTCCACTGTAATTTTATTTAATTATTTTACCATATCAATAGTTTTCTGGAGTTTAAGAATTTTAACAGATTGAAGAGAGAAAAATTTTTAAATCAGTTGCTGATACCGATTTAAAGATGATTTAGAACTTATTAATGAAGCAACATATAGATTTTTTTGAATAATCACTTATTATTTTACTATATTTATTAATGATAGTATGCGTACAAGATTAATGTATAATGGATTTTTTAAATTTAAAATCGGTTTATTGAGCTACGAGATTCAACGAATCATCTGCATAAGAAAAATAGTAATATCGTCATAAAAGAAAAAATTTTATATAATTCACTATTATTATAGGCGGAAACAGAATGAGGTGCAAATACTGGAGGATACTATAACTCGAGCACGTTCTGAAAGACTAAAGAATGTAGGAGTCGATCTAGATGCTACCTGTGAAATTTGCGTAAAAACCAAGTTTGCTGATGGGGTTGGCCATATTTGCAACTACTGCAACATTCGATGCTGTGCACGCTGCGGCGGAAAAGTTTCGTTACGTTCCAACAAGGTAACCAATTATGCAGAACCTTATACTTTAATACATTCGATATTCTTAAAAAAAAATAGAATCCAAATAAATACTTTAGTAATAATTAAAATTAATATTTATAATATTAAAACAAATATAAATTATACTACTGTTACTCCGCTGAATTTGTAATTTCTCAGCACAGTTATCTTGGTACAAAATTTTTTATTTAAAATGTATATACATCTAAGAATGAATAATATGACGGTACAATTTCTTTAGTATTTATAGAAAGTACAAGGAAACATAACATAGTACAATAAAACAATATTTACATCAAGTATAAAATTTTGGTTCTTTATCTTTCACTTCTCACGAAACCAATTATTACATTAACTGGACGTATACATCATTTTTAGCAGATAAAAATACAAGAGACAAAACCATTTGAATTAAGAAATATTTTGTATAGAATTTCTAGTGGCTTTCTATGTATACACACACACACATATATCTACTTATTTATAATTTATTAAACGTTATAAAATTTATATACAAATTGTGATATTTTAATATTATTAAATAATATTTTTTTATTAAGTAGGAAATAAAATAAAATAAATGCTATTTATTTTATTTATAATTTTGAAGTAATCTTAATCTAAATATCTACATTTTGTATAATTTAAATAGTAAATTCTATGTAAATATTAGGTTTTAGTCATTTCATAATACAGATAACTATTAGAATAATAAAAATAAATATTTTACAAATAATTTAAAATTAAATTAAAAAATTAAAATAAAATGGTGAAAATAAGTAAAAAATCATATTTATATTAATTAATATTTTTCGTACATATATTTTTTAATACTACTATTTTATTAGAGCACGTAGCCATACAAGTCATCTAAATTCATAGATATATATTTCATTCTATATCTATATCATAGACATATTTATATAAGCAATGCAATGTAAATGATATATAAACCTTTATATATATATTTATTGTTTATTTTAAAACTTGTAATTCGCATTATACTTTTTATTATCTTTTGTATTACATTTATTATATTTTATTATATTATTCTTACATTTATTATATAAAACTATGTATTAAAAGTAAGTTTATGTACTTTTTTAATTCTTAATATTATTTATATATTATTATTGGATTAATTATTAGAATTTTTCTAAACATAAAATTTCAGTCATTTTTATGATAGAAATATTTGGAAAAATACACAAAATTTCTTCAGTATATCATTATCTAGTACTGAATTAACTATTTAAAAAAATAGGTATGATATAAAAATATAAAATTTATATAATGTACTCAATATTTTACAAGAATATTTTAAGATAAGTAAACTTTGTGTCAAATGAACGTTAGATTTATTTTAACAAAAGTAACAAGATCGTTAAAAATACAATATAAAAAAATTTCCGTTAGTTTTTTGATTATTTGTCGATATAATTTATAATTAAATTTTAAGATGATTTTTAATTATCTTTATTCAGTATTGATAAAATCTAGATAAACTACTTAGATGTACACAGGAAAATTTGATTGATTATTTGAAATTATGTAAAGATTGAATTAAAAAAGGCATATATTTTACGATCATATTATAAAATTTTAACCATAAAATAAAAAAAATAATTTATATGTAATTTCATTTTTAGACATATTTTTTACTATAGAAAAAATTATTAAAAAAAAAGTATTGATGGTTGTAACTATTAGTATGAAGTTTTGTATAAATCAAGAATAAATTTTAGATATATCATCATTTAAATGTTAAACCACCTTCGTTTGTATATTCATGTATATTACTGTGTATATTCACTGTAATAGTTATTAAAATAATAATTATATAAAAATTTTCGGTAAAAATAATGATATATTGTTGATAGATTGATGTAAATTAAATATAATAAATACAGCTTAAATATGCCAATAAAACTTATTAATAATGAATAATGAGGAATTATTTTGTATAATTAAAATTTGAAAAATGTGTTTTGTTATTTATCTTTGTTCCAATACAATAACAATAATTAAAACCTATTTAATAAATAATATATGCATAAATTTGTATATTGAAAGAAAGAAATACTAATAAAATTATACAACATAAAAAATTGTCATTATCATATAAAATTGTTGTAATAAGCATTATCTTTATCAATATTTTTAAAAATAAATTTAAAATAAGTATAAATTATGTATAAATAAAGAAATAGGAATATGTACATTCTGTTAAAACTTATTATTATTTACTATTAATTTCTAATATTATTATCAACTATGATCTTATATTTTAAACCACCATAATATTTCATATTTACGTTAATATAAAATAAAATTACATTAATGTTTTATTATTATATAATAATTATATCTCTATTAATACGAAGGTAGTACTTCTATGTGCTTGTATTCCCTAATTTAAAAAATTTTTCTTTTTACAATTTAATTTTTACTACAAATTATAACTTACATTAATTGTAACTAATTAATTATCACTAAATCATAAAAGCAATAAAGTGTTCAATAATACGTACGGTATAAAGAAAATAATTTTTTTAATAAAAAATATATATTAAGTATTATTATTTATTTATATTTTACAGATATTGTAAATTTTTATTAACAGACTCTTTTTCATTTTTTATGAAACTATTTTATGACTTTTTAATTAAGACACTAAACAATATAAAACGATAAATGTGAAATAGATCGATGATGTTTATAAATTTTGTGAATAAATTCTTAATAGTATATTCATTTATATAAGGTAAAAATTTGCTAAAAATATAAATTTTGAGTTAAGAATTCAAAAGGTTTTTCACTATGTTTTTAAATTTTTGTTAAAGTAGAAATTATGATTTAGATTTATTTGAATTATTTGAAAGGAAAATTATATTTTTTGGATAATGACATCTATTACTTTAAGAGATATATGAGATTATTCATTCCTCAAAAAAAAAATGGATAAATAAATATTATTATATACTTAAAATAATTTTTCAAGGCTTTAGTAAATAATAAAATTATTATAAAATTATTAAATGCAACTATTTTAAAATTTAATTTTATTTATTATTATCATTTTTAAACTCATTAAGATATTATATTTAATTTAAATTATTTAATTATTTAGTTGTTCTGTATATTTTTTATATATAAAATACAAAATTTAATACAATAAAAATGTACAATAAAAAATTCAATAAAATTAGACAAAAATGTTTTAAATAAAATTTTTTTAAACACAAAAATATTATCTTTGCTAATACAATTAATAAATAATACATATTGATATAAGAATATCCTTTATATAAAATAAAATACTATTTATTAAAAATTTATTGCTTTAATTATAAAGCTAGTGTTATCAAGTTTTTTCTCACAATTTATTTAATTTTCAACAAAAATAGTTTTATATAAGAATAACTTTCATTATATTATTTAGATAAAAGATTATATTGCATAGTTTATAAATTTTATTTTTTATTGCGTGAAGATTTGTGATTTTTATCTTTGTAATTAAAAAGAATTTGATGTATATAGTTTGAAAGTAATTAGATTTAAAGTGATATATAAATAAAACAAATGAGTAAAAAAATATTTTATGGTACTTTAAAAATTAAAAAATATTTTAAAATAAAATTATATATTTACAAATTATCAAAATATCTGTAAATATATAATGATGTGATTATTTCTAAGAAGATTAGCTAAACATTAGATATGACATATAAAATTATAATAATATTAAATAATTTTCATATGATTCAATGAAAATGTAATCGTTTATTCTGTATTTAGATCAACGAATTTCATTTTTCGATTATAATACGAATTAATTGTAGGTAATTTGGGTCTGTATTTTGTGCCGAAAAAAGCAAGAACTATTGTCCAAATCTGGGCAATGGATAAAGAAAACGAGTATTGGAGGTGCAGATAGTATGATGCTTCGTCGTATGCAAGAAGATATGCAAAGTATAATACCATCAGCCATGCACGTTGATCAAACACAGGATAAGCGACCCAAACTAGAGAGGGCTCACAGTGCTATTGAGAAGGAAAATCTTCCACTTTTACAACGTAGTGGCAGCCAACTTAGAAGACAATACTCACATCAAGACCAGGTTAATTATAAGTGAATATTTATGAAAAAATACCTATACCTTATTTTCATTATTTAGTAGTTTAAAGATAAATAACTACTCCTACTATTTTTTATATTGTATATTATAATAAAGATTTCCCCATCGTCTAAATTTTAAGGAACCTAAATTTAAGATTTTCACATGCTCTTCTCTAGTTAGAATAGGTTCCGTTATCGTAAAATCCTATTTTTTCACACCTACGATAAATATAAAAAAGTTTATATTCTTCTCTAACTAGCCATAATAGAATTTTTCTAGGAAATTATCAAAAGTTTCTGAACACGTTTTCCTATTTTAAAGTATGTTCAAGGGGCCTTCCTGAATTCTTTGGTTTCAATACACACTTAGTTAGTGACTAAATAACGCTCGTATTAAATAACCTTATCAAATTCGTGATGATATAAAATTTCATATGAAAGGATATTTATTTGTAAATAAAGAGAAGAAATAAATGAAAAATAAAAAAGGGAACAAAGACATACATTAAAAGAAAAATTCGATATTTTTGGAATTTATAATCATACTTTATTTGTAGAAAAAAAGTTGCATAAATAAATATTTTAAGTTCTAGGTTGACTCTGCAAAAATTGATAAATTAATAAGACTACATTATATCAGATGAGTGACTTATCATCTGATATTTTTGATTATTTATAAGATCGATCGATTCATTACTTGCAATTTTACTCTTAGTATTGGGAAAATATCTTATAATATTCACAAAAATATCCCAATAACCGCACTCAATCATGTCAAAACTTCAATATAATGTAATTTCACAGTTAAGCACTCACATATTAAATGTAACCGAATAATCATGATTACACTTCAAAGAGTAGGTAAAGTATTTATAGTCGCTAATTCTTCTTAATCGTCACAAAATCGTAGTGTTCATCTTTCTTTCAAATATCACAAAATATATATTTTTTAAATATTGCAAGTTACACAATGATCTTCAATCCATGTCTTCTTAGATATCTTAATAATAACGTTGTCAAAACTTCTTAAAGTCATTATGGGATTGTTATATTTTAACAGAAAATATTAATACTATTTTTAATATATTATAAATTAATTATTTATAAATTATATTATATTTTTTATAAATCAAATTTAGAACAATATTAAATATTATTCTTAACTGGATAAATTAAAAATTGACAATAAACTATATTTATATATATATATACATACTAACAATAATTTTTTTATTGCTAATATCTGTTTTTATTTAAATTATTTTTTAATCTTATAAAAATAACTTTTTTCCTTATTTTATTGATCAGACTTTAATAAGTTTATACAATATTCGTTATGAATCACATATTTATTAATTAATAATTTATTTACTATGTATTAATTATTTCTTTTAGGACAACTACTATAGATTTTTGTATTTTTATATCAGAAAATAATCTGCACAAATTATTACATAACAAATTTATCTTAATTTTTTTTTAAGATAATTTAACTTCTAGGATTTATGATGTTTTCATGACTAATTGATCTCCGGAAATTAGTGGTTCACTCAAATCTTAGTAGTGTTTAATTGGTACAAAATAGTTTTTGAATGATTGATACATATTGAAAGAATTACAATATTTAGTTAATATTAATTAATATTTCATATTGCTCAAGATTAGAATAAGAAAATCCAATAATTATCTAGCATACACTTGATGATGCTTAATTAATCTCGTTAAAAATTGATAAAGTTATATGATATACTTAATTGTTGAATAAAATAATATTTTTAATAGTTAATTTTATATTTTTTTTATTTACGGCACATCAATTTGAGAAGAATATTTAGATCCAAATTTCCTTTATCCATTTCAAACTTAACAAAAAAATTTGTTTATTTAACCAGAAAGTTTTTTCCGATGATGAAAATATTTCTTTTTTTTAACGATATATTCAGTTTTTACAAAAATTTGGATCTAAAACAAGTTTTCAAATTCAAAATTTAAAAAATTTCGTTAATTATCTAATTCCAAGAACTTCTAAATTAAAAGTATACGTTGTTCTATATTATAAACAATGAAAGCACGAAATATTATCGATAAAATAAGTCTTGGCAATCATCTGTAATATTATTTATGTACATATAAATATTTATTAGAATTATTTTAATTTTTATTATTCCACAATTATAAAATTTTTTTTTATTTCAAATAAGATTTAATGATTGTTATTATATTACATTAGATATTATATATGTAATATTAGATATATAATATTTTGATTATGTGAATGTTTTGCAAACTTTTATGAATCTTTTAAAATAATAATTACAAATTATAAATTTATTATATTTGCATATTCTATTTTAATAAAAATTATTATTCTTTATATTTAGAAATATTCTATATCTCAGTTTGAAATCAATATTGTCAAAGTTATAATATTAAATTAAATTTAATACTAGTTACGTTATAGAGTTTTCAAAACTAATTTAAATATTATATAATTTCACTAATGTAATAATATTATAATTTTAAAATTTATCATGATCTTCATATTATTATATGATATGCAGTAATTTCTGTAATTTGATACTAATTACTTTTTAAAATTAATTTTTGGTTAAAGTATCAGTATTAAAGATTATTTATCAAAATATCTCATGTCGCATACATAAGCTTGATGCAATTGTAATTTTAATGCTGCAATTTTTATTTGCGAGCGATGCGAAAAGAAAATCACGTTCGTGACTATGGCTTAGTTATAAAAAAATTATTATAATAATGGTAAATCTGAGATTCTATTTCCGATAAAATAAAGACTTTGTTATATAGAATTAAAAATTTAAATAATAAAAAGAAAATAAATATATTATAATACAATTTTCCTTCTATAATCAAGATACTTTATACAACGATATAATGTTTTATAAAATATGATCTAAATTTATTATTTTAATAATTAAAATTTTTATTAACTAATTCAAATACATTTTATAAATTTTCTTATGTAGTCTTAAAAGTTATATTAAATAAGACAAATTAATAATTTTATTTAAAATATGTACTCAGAATAAAAATATTTTATTTATATAAGATATCTGGAAGACGATAATCAACAGGTGAAAGAAATGTTGAAATATCCGTTTCTCCTAATTCAAGAACTTTAACGACTCCTCATCTTGATCCATATCAGATTCAAGAAACACCAAGGCATTCCAGCCGCCTTTCCGGAGGATGATCCTAGTCTGTCTCATGGTGAATTGGAAGGACTAATGAGGCAAAATGCTTCATATCAGAGGCAGAGGCAAATTTATCAGGTACATCGTCTCAATTAGTTGTTAAATTTTTTATTTTTATTGAAAATCATATATAATACTATATTTCATTATTGTGTATGCACATATTAGTATTCGTTACATGGTATGGTTGGAGATTAAAAACAGGAGTCGGTTAATGTCTAAATGATATTATTCGCAATATAGTTTAAGTAATGGGAGGTGATCATCATATTTCTTGTGTCCTTTTCGAACTCCTTGATTAAAATTAAATGTAATCTTGTCGGGAGATATAAAGTTCGATCATTAAAAAATATATAATCTATTAAATTTAAAAAGATAGAAAAATACAATATGTAATGAATTTTAATAACAATACTATCTAAATATAGAAGTTTCTGAAATTAGGATTATAACTTATAAAATACTCGAAAAACTACGTAAAAATAGAATAAAAATAGTAAGATATTTAAAAATTATTCATATAAAAGGTATTATTATTATTCATGAAATCGTTAATTATTTTTAATATACTATTAATTGTGTATTATTATTAATAATTTTAACTTTCTTCTTCTTTCATAATTATATATAATCATAATATTACAAATTCTTGTATTCTATAAAATGAACTTATTGTTATTGCAGACAAATAATTATTTAAAAATTTATATTCAAAATAATATCAGATATATGAGATTTTTCATTTCTTTCTTTTCAAAAAAATTAATTTCATTATATTAAGTTGGCTGCTAAATAGTCGATTGTTTTCTCTAATTTTATTTCATTTTTTATTAATTTTGACCATTTGTAATACTTGAAAATATAAAGTTAGTTATTATTATATATATATTATAAACTTAGATTCTCAATTTTGGCAATGATAATATAAAAAGATAAAATGCATAAAATATCAAAAAAGAATAACATAAAATATATCGTAATTTTATATATTATTATTTATTAAAACAAAATCGTGTTCATAATATAAAATTAATATTTGTCAAATTTCATTAATATTAATCTTTATTTAAAATGCCACTTATTAATATACACACGATTTATATTTAACATCAACATATAAAGAGATTGTTTATGACCAATTAATCATAATTTATAACTTTATTTCTACTCCTAATAATGCGTATATATATATATACATATACCGAAATGTACTTCACGATTAAAATAAATTCCTAAATACTTTATTTCATCTAGAAATTTTATTCCTTCCATTCTTGAATCCATTATTAATAATTATATGGAATTAGTAATCGATTAAATTATTATAATATACCATCAATGCATCGTTTTGTTTTCAAAATTTATAATTTATAAAAGATTATTGAATTTTATTTAAAATAGATTTTATTGAATTATTAATAGACAGTTTTAAAATTATATTATCGTTTTAAAAAATCTTTTAAAATTTTTCAAACATGTTTGCACTGTGGTTTTGGTAGCTTTTAAACATCTAAAATCCAGATTCGCTAATGTATTCACCTTCTTTTTTTCCTCTTAAGTAAAGATTCAACATTTCATAACCTACTTTTACACATTAAATGTAATAAATTTTAAATAAAATTCGACTAAAAATTCTGCTTTAAATAAAAATTATGTAATAAAAAAAAATTTTTTAAGCTTTTATAAATTTAAAATTTACAATATAAATAGTATTTTTTTAATTACTTTAATCAGTTTTTGAATTTAAATACTTTTGTTTATATTTATGAGTATTATTTTAAATAAATTTTTTTGTTTTATTAAAAATTATTTTATAATTTATATAAACTTTTTTATGTAGTAAAAATTAAATTTTAACATGTATATCTTGATATTCATAACTGATATAGCAATCATTAATAATTTTTTCTTTATTGTTTATTATAATTTACTTTTTATTGTTCAACTTTATTCTTCTAGTTCTTCTCCTAAAAATTATTTATTCTCTTTCTGTATTGTTTTAGTCTGTTACATTTAGTATTACCGATTGACAGTCGTATTATTTTTTCACTTTTTTTTATGAGTAAACTCTTGTAATCCATGATAGCCAAAAAAATTTCTAGTTTTAGTCATAGATATTTTTATATTTAGAATTAGAAGAATACTATAATCAAATTTTATTAATATTAAATAATTTTTCCATTATATGTATATATATATATATATATTAATATATATTAATTTTTAATTAATAATTACATTAATTTCTATATTATTAACAGAAACTTGAATAATACGTAAGGTTATTAAAAATTCATTAATTAATAATTAATAATCAGCAATAAATGAATAATTATTTTATCTTTAGGAAACAAAGTTCAGACATCGGTATGGTGTATGGACTTTCAACACATTGAACAAGGCGTCAATGTTCGGAGTTCGATACACCCAGGACCACAACAGCAACACCAGCTGCATCCATGCCACTCTCAAGGACAGACTCAGCAAGGTCAGCGAAGTTTTAGTAGTAGCGAGGAGGAACGTAGTACGCCTGAATGCGCCAGTGATGAACATGACGATCGAGAACATGGTAAGTTTAGTTTTAGTGTATGGTTAATCTCATTTATCGATTTTATTGAAAATTTAAATGAATTAATGAACTAATCATTAATTCGTGTCATAATGCATATTGTTTTAATGGTTACGTCTTTCTTTAAATAATTAAAATTTTAGAGATAAATGAAATCTATTAGTAATAATTGTAATAATAAATTTATATTAAATAGATTATATGTATCGATGACACTTATTTTACAAAAAAATACTTAAATAGAATATCAGTATTAAAGCGCCAGTTTAAAATAGAATAAGTCATATTTTCAAAGTTATTAATAAAAGAACCATTTATCATACTTTATTAAAAAATAAAAATCTTCAGTCAATAGAAAATATATGAGAAAATATTTTTATTACATTACATCATAAATTTTTATTGACAAAAAGATCCAGCATTAGAATATTCCAATATGGGTAAACTCCTTGGGTGCATAGCAAAAACTGTGAAATGACTCACACATTTTTTCCAATAAATAAACAAATCTTTGAATTAAAATTATTAATGTTATTCATAATTATTTATAAAGATCTGATAAAAATAAGAATTGTTTAATTGTTTTAGCAAATTTATGCAAACAACAATAATGATAGTTTTAATTTTTATTTTTTTGGAAGATAAAAAACAAGTTTTCTTCGAGAATATAAATAAACTCGACATTGCTACTGTTATTGCAGTTTGCATTTTTCAAGAAGCATTTTTCGATATATATTATTATGTTTCAATGTTATGCCTACCCTGCTATCTTTTACAATTATAAATCAGATGTATTTACTCTCTAAAATCATCTCAAAAACTAAGAGAGTAAAAAATTTGCATTATGTCAAGTAAGAAATATTTTTTTAATAAAACAGCTTTAAGAAGTTAGTTTTAAAATTTTTTAAAACTGAACATCAAAAATATTTGATTCGAATAGTTGAAATTTGAAAAAAAAACTTTAAAACAATATAACAACTCTTTTGATTAATTTCAATTTCATAAATTATAAATAATTTTTATGTAAGCTTTACAGTAAAAATTTTTTTAGATAAACATTATTTTTATAAGAAAAGGAATTAAAAAAAATGTTTACATAGTGTTTTATAAATAATTTTATTTCATTTAAATTTTATGATAATAATTAATAGATATTTGATAGCATTGTTTTAAACACAAAAAAAATGATATATTTTCATATAAGCTCATTTATTTTGAAATAAAATAATACAAAAAAGGATTTTTTATTACCAGTATAAGTATTAAATAATATACGTATTTATTTTTAAAGAATTCATTTAATTTTAAATGTTTTTTCAAATGTATATTTAAAGTGACTGAAAATTAAATTCATATTTTATATAAAAATATAGTAACGTAATTCACTTAATTACATTAGTTTCATTTTTTATTAATTAAATATTTTTTCTTCGCTAAATCTCGATTGCCGTATGCACGAATTAATAGCTCTCTATAGTTAATTTGATTTTCTAAACTAATTTAACATATAAATGATTTAAGCAGTAATTATTGAAAAAAAATAATTTTGATTAATCATAATCGGAATTATTGCGAATATAAACTATATACGTTTAGCAAATAGAAGATGTAAATTTGAGGATGAAAACACACTTATCGAGTAAACTGTAGAGATAAATTTTAATCATTTTTTATTTTATTATTAATGAAAAAATATTAATTATATTATTTTTTCCTTTCTAATATCATTTCATAAATATATTTAGCAAAACTAAATTCCTTAAAAAATAAAAATAAATGAATATTAATAAATTATATCTAATCACATTTTGAAAAATTAATAAAAAGAAAATAAAGAAAGTATGCATGTACATTCAAATATATAAAATATATATATAACATAATACAGGATCGATGGATGTAAATACATACATTTTACTAAATTCTTCTGCAATGCGTAATTCATAAAAATTCATATCCAGACTTTGTTTTATTACTCCTTTTTCTTTCTAATTAAAGTATTAATTAATGAAATTAGTTGTAAATTACTATAATACTATATATTATTTTTTAATTTTTTTTATTAATAAGTATGCAGTAACAATATAATTGTTTGAGAGCGAATAGAGAGAGAGAGAGAGAGAGAGAGAGAGAGAGAGAGAGAGAGAGAAATAATTTGGAGAGAGAGTAGTGAAAGAGTACAAACACAAAGAAGTCATTTGAAAAAACACTGGTGCTACAAAGGAGAAAAGAATATTAAGTATTTGTGTATAATTATATCTTGCAAACATAAATTTTTTTCATTTTTATATAAACCTACATTATTTATATGCATATATATAAATTTTTATTTATTTAATTATAATCTTAACGGTTTTATATGAATACTGTTTACTTTGAGAAATTTTGTAGAAGGTAAAATAAGAATAAAAAGATAGAGAACAAGAAAATGTAAAAAAGAGTAAGACACAGATACCAAAAAGGTAACAAGGAAAAATTTTTTAAAGTGCCACTGAACTTACACGATAAGACAACGAATAAACATTATTTGTATGTGGAGAAGATATAAGAAAATAGTGCAATAAATACAGGAGAAGTTATTTTCGTTCGAATAGTAAAGAAGTATCGATAAAAAAGGGAACTAGTCAACATCATAATAAGCAATAGGGATGTGCTATGGTTAACAAAATTGAAATACTAAAAAATACATGATGAACCTAGGATTGGCGAAGAGTAAAGAGAGAGAAAGAGAAAGAGTGAGAGAGAGATAGGGAGATAAAGCTTATACCACTACATATTATACTCTCAGTCATGAAGAACATAATTGAGTTTTAATTGTGAGATGTACAAGAAACAAAGTTGTATTAAATCAAGTAAAACAGGTTTGTAGATCAGACAAACAAATATTACATTTGATACTTTAGGTAATCGTACCGAGTGCATGTATACTGAAGGTGATAGAGAAAAGATATGCAGTAATTAACTAATAATGGTGATCTAGTTATTACAAATAACAATATTTTCATATATGATTCCGAATGGTTAGTAAGTCGTAGTTGGAAGGATTATTCTTTAAGCGATACGCAGTGCTTCCATTTTTATAACTTTTATTTCTAAGTAATCTTTTTTCATAAATTCTTTATAAAAATATTATTGCAAAAAAATATTTGATCTAAGCATCTGAAATTTTTTTTATTAAAAGCATTACCAAAAAAGGGACCTTAAAAAGATTATTCAAGAAAACTTTTAAGATAGAGTCGAAGGCACAGCGTAGGAATCGATGAGACTGGATCAAGCAAGACAAGAGAGAGGAAGGGACCCGGGGGGACCAGATGATAAGGGAAGACGACCGATTAGACTATATGTGGGGTGGGGGGGGGGTGGGGGGGGGATACAACCACCCCACCACACGTCCGTGGTTCCGTGACACTTTAACCAATGTGACCCTAATAACGTGTGAAGCGTCTATAAAGAGGAGAAGTGGTTAACGGCCCGTTTTTGCTTTGGCTCTTTGTCCTTGTTTTCTTCCTTCCCCTTTTCATCCTTGTGTTCCTCCTCTTGGGCTTTTCTTGTTTTTTTTTGTTGTTGTCCCTGTTTTTCGCTTTCCTTGGTGTAACTTTTTGGGGTTCGAGATGAGGTCTGTTTGTTTTAGGCGGAGAGAGAGTAGTCGCAACTATATATGACCAGAGAGCAGCGGAACACTAGAGGAAGAGAAGAGAAAGAGGAGAAGAGGAGAAGAGAGAACAGGGTTAAATTTCAAACATTGAACGGGATGGCAAACTAACTCTCTACGACACAGATTGTAGACCATCAACGAGAAGCCGAAAGCGGGGCAAAAAAGCCATAGGAGAGTGAGAATTAAGAAGGCGGGATACTTCCTAGAATGTACTAACGGAATGCGGGTGAAAAAAATGAACGCGTGAACTAAGATGGGCATTGTGAAATTCGTTTTGTCTTGTACTATTTGTGTTGAGGGTATTAGAACTTCGGCAGCTGGGTCAGAGACCCCTGAGGAGGAGAGTACGGGGCTTTGCTTGGGAACGTGGAAAGGGCGAAGGAAGGGAAGGAGATCCGAGAGGGGAGGAGTGGGCATTGAGAAATAGTTGCGTATGGAGAAGATAGGAAAACCGGGGGGGGCCAAGCACTACAACGGCGACCAATGAACACTTCACTCACCGGGTTTTGGCGCGGCGACAAATGTGTCGTTGATAGCTCACGTGAAAGTGGGTGCAGATAAGAGAAACAGCATCGGAGAGTAAAGAAGGGTACACGACTACAGGCAGCGAACAGCATTGTCTGTGCTATATTCTTTTTAGCGTTCTTGATTGAAAGCCGAAGTTGATAGGGAAGTAGGGGGAAGAGATGAACGGGAGGGGACAGCCCGGGTATAACGTAGTCGGAGAGCTTACTTTGACTTTATTATTCTGGTTCGGATGAATCCTTGAATACTGCCCAGAAATATAACGGTAGCAGAGTTGGCTTATAAAGAAAATTAACGAGACGACGGATGATTATAATATTTCAAAAAAAATAAGTCTATATATTCATTTTAGTGACTTATGCTTAATAATATTGTCAATAGGAGGAAAAGGTTTAAGCTCAATAATTGTATATTTTTGTTTTAACAAAATATTCCCTTGACTTATCCAGAAAGGTTATGTGTGGTTAGGTTTATAGAGAAAATGTAATTTCGGAGAAAAGGTTGGGATAGTTAATGTAGGCATTCTAATGTATGTGAAAAGAAAAACTAAACAGGGACGTTAAAGATAATGAAATAATGGTTCCGGGGAGAGGCAGATTAAGTATAAAATTTACAATATAAAAAAATTATTGAAAGAATCGTTGGACATTGGAGGAACCTCGAAAAGGTGTAAAACTGTAGAAAAATTAGATAAATCTTAGAATATATAGGACCTGACGTGATCCTATCTTAATATTTCTAATAAAGATGCTCGAATAGAGATAGCGAGTAAAAAAAAAATTATGTGTAGGTTTATTGATTGTTAAGAATGTGTTCTGGTGATTAATCTAGCTTGCGTTGATGAATAACTGTCCACAGTACGGAGTACGGTGACTTATTATAAATATATTTCTAATTATATTATATACTAACATAAAAATTGCATCTATACTTTATATTTTATTATATAAAATTTGAATTATTAAATATAGAATTTGCTAAAAATTGAAAAAAATTTGAAACAAAAATCACTAAACATCATTAAAAAGAATTATTATTTAAATATTTTCAAGATAAGAATTTGCAGAATATGATTTTTATTAAAATTAAAAAAAAAACGAAATAAAAAATGTAGTTTATTATAATTGGCTTTTAGCGGAGAAATCAAGGAACACGACAGGAGAAAAAATGACTCGTCGCGCCATGTCCAACGAGAGGATCAAGATGTTTTTCGCGGTATTCATTTAGTCATTATGTCTGTCATTACCTCCGACCGGAGGGTGAAAAAGGTGGGGAAGAGCGGCGAAATATAGGCGCACGGCAGGGGGTTCAGGACGAAACCACCGGAAGGGGAACTAAGGAGGACGTGAGGAGGATGGGAGGCGTGGGTGACAGGCGGCCGATGAGAAAAGAGAACGAAAGGAGACTGGAGAGGAAGGGGGAGGAAGGAGTCTAAAAAGGCAAAGTGAGTCCTGGGAAGACCCAAAGCGAGAAAGTGAGGGGAAAATCCGAGCAGAAAATTGATGATTGACCGGAACGCGAAGATTAGATGAACAAAAATCTAAGGTAGGATATGTTTTTTATACTTGTTTATAGGTAAGTAACATATATTTATGGTAAAAAAGTAAGAGTTAAAGAATAAGGTGCTGGGGGCAAGACGGCTGAAGAAGAAAAACTATATACAGATTGTTTTAATAATAAAAAATTTTAAAAAATACGAAGCTATCTGTCTTAGCATACAACTATGAGGGAGCTCGGTAGAAAAAGAGGAGGGGTTGGGAAGAGAGGGAGGGGGAGAAAGAAAAATAGTGGGAAAGAAAAGATCAACGAGAGGGGAGCACCCCGACGATAGAAGGGGAAAGAGAAAAAAGTGGGATGAAAAGGCAGAAATGGAGGGACAAATAACGGAAGGGGGGGAAAGACGGGAGCGGGGTGGAAACGGGCACACAAGAGTAAAAAAGAAGGTCTAGGATGAAAAATGTGGAGAGATGTGGGGGATAGTAGAGGAGGCGAGGAGAGTGTCAAAATTATGGGTATATATACTACTAGAAATTATAAATGATATAAATTATACATATAAGTTGATGTATTCATGTATTCAATATTTAAAATTTGTGTGCAATGATTATATATAACTATGCATGAATGGATTTTATTCATTACCTATATACTACATTTATTTCGATGATTTCCCATCTTTTTCCTCTTTTTTAGTCAATTATGAATACAATCATAAAATTTGTCAATATAAAAAAAAAAATAAAATATTATACTATACATTACAGAAATTTGGATTATTATTGAGTGATTAGACTTTATAAAAAAGTTTTGTCTTGACAGGAAAAAGTGGAAAATATATTAATTACGCAATAACAATAAATTTTTCATTTATTCCATAGTGTTTTTGAATTTACATATGCATGTATTGTAATTTTTTTAATTAATTAAATTTAATTAAATTAATTTTTGTAATTTAAATGCTACATATGTAATATTATTTTTTATTTTTGATCAAATTAAGTTATTATTTCTATAATTGAACAAAACTAAAAACTTGAAGTTTTTAAATACTTTTAATTCCACCACATTTATTTTTTTTAAAGGAATAATAATTTAAAGATTTTCTTTTTAAACTATATTTTATTTACGTCATGACGTTTTTATGTCATTATTTCATTTTTTACAACTATATATTTAATTTGTTACATACGTGTTTCATCAATACATTTAATATAAAATCCAAATAAGTTTGG